>PISX010018246.1:0-41185 GCA_004024625.1 Mellivora capensis | reverse complement strand
AAAAGAAACAAGATGGGATTGGGAGGGAGACAAACCATAAGTGACTCTTAATCTCACAAAACAAACTGAGGGTTGCTGGGGGGAGGGGGTCGGAAAAGGTGGGTGGGGTAATGGACATTGGGGAGGGTATGTGCTATGGTTAGTGCTGTGAAGTGTGTAAACCTGGCGATTCACAGACATGTACCCCTGGGGATAAAAATTTGTTTATAAAAAATAAAAATTAAAAAAAAAAAAACAGATTGTCAAATGAACCTGCTTTTGCACCCAGACCTCTGTTCAGTGTTTCATCTCTGCCTGGAACTGCCACTCAGACTGCTGCCATTTTTCTTTTGCCTGCTAATTCCTAAGCATCTCAGTTTTATATTTTAAAACAAAGAAGCATTTCCTAAGCCCTAGATTTCTGTATATCATGCAACATTTTAAAAAAGATTTTATATTTATTTGCCAGAGAGAGAGATCACAAGTAGGCAGAGAGGCAGGCAGTGGGGGATAAGCAGGCCCCTGGCTGAGCAGAGAGCCTGATGTGGGGCTCGATCCCAGGAACGCAAGATCATGACCTGAGCTGAAGACAGGGGCTTAACCCACTGAACTACCCAGCCGCCTCTCATGCAACATTTTTTAATTAAGTTACCAAATAGAAAATTTTAAAAATACAAACATCTCATAGCTTATAGACTAACAAGAAGACCAAGATTACGTGACAAACTACTATACAGTGTAACAAGTATTTTTTAAAAACATACTTTTTGAGGAATTTTAGGTTTATAACAAATTGAGGGAAATATATGAGAGTTCACATGTACTTCCTCAACACCCACCCCATTTCCTCTATTATTAACATCTTGCATTAATGTGGTACATTTGTTAGAATTGATGAGCCAGTATTGATAGATTATTATTAACTAAAGTCCATAGTTTCCATTAGGTTTCACTCTTTACACTGTATATTCCGTGGGTTTTGACAAATGTATAATGACATGTATCCACCATGACAGTATCATACAAAATAATTTCTCTTGTTATATGTTCATATGTGCCAGTTAATAAGTTTGACTTCTCTATGACCACTCACTTTTGTCCCTGACACACCCCTTTGGTGACCGCTTGTACAAACACTGAGGCATCAGTTTTCTTAGCTCCACTGAGCAGGGAGTCTGTTTGCCCCCAAAGAAGTGCATTTCATTCATCCCAACTTGAGATAAGAAAGACCAGGGCCTAAGGGTTGGTGATGAAAGGAGGACATTTGCAATTTAATTCTGTTTGACTTATAAGAAGCCTCCTGAAATACATGCCTGTCATGCATCTTGTCTAGTTAAGAAGTATTCTGGTACCTTCTTTTCATTTGCCACACCTATCACCTCCCTCACTCTGCACCATTCAGGATCATCACAGGATTCATAGTAGCACCTACCCTATGTGTGAAACTACAAATGGTCTGTTAAACATTAGTGGAGAATTCTATTTGGAAAGCTTACAGCTTATTTAGCAAAAACAGGTATACTGACCTATGCCTATTTTTTGAAAGGTCTGTGAATTTTTGCTGAACCACAGTTCTCCACTTAGTATACAGGGTCAATCTTCCCATATCATCATAGGTATCACATTGCTTTGTGATTATTTGTCTACATCTCTCCCCCCTCCTAGACCACAAGTTACATAATGGAAAGAAACTCTTGTCTCTATTTATTCTTGGGTCCCTCAGTAATTTGATCATGGCCTGCGACATTATCCTAGAGTCTCAATTTTTTAATGTATTTAAAACAAAAATAAAAACAAATATAAAAAAAAGATATGGGGAGAATAAATACTAGAAAATCAACATTCTGTAATGCTTGGGGGAAATGGTTTGGAAAAATTTCTGACTTTACTACCCAATCTTTAATTGTAATGAATATGTAATGGCACAGAGAAGATGAAGCAAAAGGTATGCTTATGCCTTGCAATATCATGACACAAAACCTTGATCAGACTATTATATATGCCTCAAATTCAGCCCCTTTCTGTCCTTAAAGAACTCCTCTAAATGCCATGTTAAATAACAGGATAAAGACACTGATGACAGTAAGCATAATTTTCCATTTCCCCCTCCCCCATGAGGAGATCCATTCCAGTGTCTGATAAAGGAGATTTCAGACTCTGCTCAAAGGGCTTGAAATCTACCCAGAGGTTCATGGCTCCCTAGAGCATCAATGGTAAAGACTTCCTGTTTACTTTGGGCTTTCTCTGGAAAACTCTTCCTGTTACCTTCCTATGTCTGGACCAGGTGCCCCTATTAGGGCCTCATTAGCATGTTGCAGCCTCTCTCATTTTCCTCTCATATTGGATTGTAATTGCCTGGATACGTGCCCATTTTCTCCAACAGGCTTTAGGCTACATTATGACAAGAAGCCTGTTAGCCTTGCTTAGTTTTTCATTGCTTATGCCTGGCTCAACGTCTGGAACATAATATGGAAGAGAGGAAGGGAGGGATGGAGGGATGGAGAGAGTGAGGAAAAAAAAAAAAAGGAAGGCAAGGCTTGTATCTAGAAATAAACTTTATCTAACAAGTCCTGGTACCTTAAAGTTTAAGCGTTTCTCCTAGAATCTTGACTCATAAAAGAGTCCCAAACTTTTCAAGAAAGACAAAATCCCTACTTAGCAAGGGAAACTAGGTCACCCACAGCTCCTTTAGAACCATCTTTGACACTATGATTAGCCTTGATTTTACCTTCCCATCTGTCTGACTTATATTGGTTGACAGTGGATTAACTGACCTCCTGCTATAATTTACTGTTGTGTTCCATGGGATACCTAGTCACTACAGCCAGATATGGAAGTGTTCCTAGCACTAAAAACAATGTGATCTGTGTTTGTATGTACTCTTACCTTGCTATCTTTTTCTTGGTTGACTCCAGACCATATTTGGTTTTACGTCTTTTCCATCATGAGATGACCTTAACTCACTTATGTCTTGTGGGCATTGCTATCCATACTAGGAATACTCTCTCCTTTCACTTACTACATATTTCCCAATTTTATACCTATCATACATGTGTCTTATTGCTCATATTAACTGAGGCAGGGATCATGACATATATTGCTTTATTATATCTCTTAATAAGTAGCAATATTATGTTAAATATAATAAGTATTCAACATTTTTTAAAATGATGAAATGCATAATAGATAAGGGGAATTTTCTTATCACTAATAGAAATATTTCTTTCTAATTCAATTCATATGCACTTCTTCCAAACCTCTAAGATCCTGGGATTTATTAAGATTCTATGAATTTAAGAAATTCAAGAAATAGGAAAAACCAGTGGTTACATGTGTATGTATGTCATCTGTGTTTCCGTTGGGTCAAAAAAAGCATAAAGTACTTTTTTTAATGTTGGACACTGAACTCTGGAGTTAAAAGATGACATTACAAACCATGTCCTCTCCTTCTCTGTCACCACCCACACAGACCTATTAGACTTCACCCTCATGGATGTCCCACATGGCAGTGAGCTGCAGAAAGGTCAGAAACAAAAAAACTCCCAAATTTGAAAGATCTAAAGGCAAGTCATCAGGAGTTGGAGCCCCAAACCATACAGGCTGTAAGGTCAGAGCTTAACTGTTTTTCCATTTTATTGCTCAAGGACTAGGAAATTTGATACACGAGACTCCAGCCCTGTGAACTGTCTACTGAAGTAGCCATTTCATCATGTATGGTTGCGGGTTGAGTACTGACCACACAATTTAAATCGACAGTAGCAGGGCCCTAGTGGGCATTTGAGAAGCAATGTCACACGCAACATTCTTTTCCTAATTATTGGGACCTGGACAGGTGGCAGGAAGGGAATGAGGGGTGAGGTGGGGGAAGGGGGGGCGGGGAGGCACAGTGACATTTCCCATCTCAGGAGTACAAGATTCATTACCTCTGATGAAAAGTCACCAGGCTGCGGTGAGTCCTGACATACTCCGTGACAGGAGAAAGTGACATGGCCGTTTGACATTCAGGGCTAGAAGGTTGCCGGTCTGTAATCACTAGTTAAAATTGAATCTTGTACATTGCACCCTGCCAGCACAGCTCAACTCTTGATAATTATTTGGATGCTACTGTATTTGGATTTTATTTCCCCAGCAGAGAGGGGAAGTTGGATTTATAGTTTACTGCTGGGTTAAGATTGGAACAGGCTAGATCTTTTTTATGGTTAATATAGCAGAGCCAAATAAATCTAGAGATTCTTTTTGTCCCCATTTTAATTCTAAACCACTTGGGGGTGGGAGTGGGGAGCCACAAAAGGAATCAGAGGGTGCATCTTCTAATTTTCCATGAACAAGCTACAATTCTGTCTGCTAATGTTTTCCTCTTTTTTTTTTTTTTTTTCATTTTCACTTCATGATGCTTTAAACCAGCCATCTGGACACAGACAGGGCTAGGACATACCATTTTGCAACAGTGATAGCCTGAGCTTCCTTATGGATGAGGACATAGATGGTCAATGCCACTTAATAACCACTTCTTCTTTACCTGGGGGTCAGGAAAAGGACAAGAGAAATGTTTAACAGTGGGTCATTTTAGCATAATTACAGAGTAGCCTTTAACTGTTGATTTGCATATACGCATGCTGTGATTCCAATCAGAATATTCTTTCCCCTCACTCCTACCCCAAGGCACAGAAGCATCTAGTTGTTGCAGGAGCACAGACTGTATATTTACCCCATTAAGTGCAGAAGGATCCCCTATGTCTGGCTTAACACGCTCAACGTAACATTTTGAGGAGTCACAAACCACATGTACATAGAAGGGTGAAATGATCACCAGGGATAACTTTATATACAGAATAAGTATTGCCTGTTTAAGTATTGCCCATAAGACTGCACTAGGATTTAGCTAGGCCCCAGGGAAGCAGGTGCAGTGGTCCAATCAGTTTATCTTTACCACACTAATCTCCTTCAATGTCTAAAAGTCCATTATTAGGAAATCATCAATTTAAATGAAAACATTTTATTTCCAAGGGTTCCAAATAATAAGTCACCATTATTTCTTGGAGAAAAGAATATATGTTCTCAAACCCAACCAAAGATATAAAACATGGAAATTTTGTTGGGAAAGGCCAATGAGGTCTGGTCCAAGAGGCCTCGAGGATTTGCCTTATTGTTCTGCGGCATTCACGCTGGACCTGGGGTGGACTCTTAGCCTTGTTGGTGCTGAAACCTAATTTCTGTTGGTTGATTGTAGTCACATCACCTACAGAGACATGCTGTCACTTGCATATACACTAAGTTTGTGGGATTGTTTTACTGGACCAGAGTGCTGATTTATGTAATTCGCAGTGAGAAATAATAATACAATTGGATTTAAAACATGCAGAGATCACATGGCTAGTGCAGACATTATAGGTAAACCAGCAAAATCCTAAACCAAATCTTGTGCTCGTGATCAAGTAATCACCAGGGAAGTAAAGTTTAATTTAACTCTTCACCATCTTAATGACAGAGTGAGTATAGCCAAGACTGTCTTCACCAAGTCCAGGACTGCCTTAAGGAGCTGAGATAGCCAGCATCCTTAGAGTAAAGCTCTTTTTTTCTTGAATGGTGCTGGGATGGGCACAGCCAACTATTGCTTCTTTTCTTTTCCTTTGTTCAGTCTTCAATGGTAAACACTACCCTCCCCATCTACCTTCCCTTCATAACAGACAGATCCTGTTGCTCTCAGACCTTGACTTTCTGAAGACAGTTTCCTGTTTTCTGGTTTCAAATCACTTTTTGACATAAACAACTTTATGTGAGTAAATTCATTATTTGCTTTCATCCCACTAGAGAATATACTGATAGAACAGGCATCTTAACAAAAGGGAGTTTTGTCCAAAGTGGGAATTTCTAGACAGGGAAAAGTCTAGGAAAGTGAGTTTTGAGAAACTTGGCAGTAAAGTAACAGAATGAGAATACATGGAGGAAGGACATGAGCAACTAAAGGAACCAAAAAACAAAAAAAAAGGAAGAAGAAGAAAGAGAAAAAACAATCCAGATATAGCAAGAGGGCTGAAGTTATGCATACAACCTCATAGTGGAGAGAGTCATGAGTCACTTGAAGACTGTGGTTGCTGAAATGATCTTATCAGTAATGAAAAGGAGGTA
Source organism: Mellivora capensis (assembly GCA_004024625.1). Taxonomy (NCBI): domain Eukaryota; kingdom Metazoa; phylum Chordata; class Mammalia; order Carnivora; family Mustelidae; genus Mellivora; species Mellivora capensis. The sequence goes on along the minus strand of PISX010018246.1, from coordinate 35,077 downwards.
TCCGGGTTGGTTAGATGGGGTGTGGTTAAAGGATTCAACTAACTTTTTAGTAATATCACACTTAAACTAATCCTAATTGTAGACTGAATTAAGGATAGTTTCCCTTTTCCTATGGGCCTCAATCGACTTTACCTCAGAAAAATAACCTCTATTATTCCTTGTCTAGGCCACAAGGCAAAAAGGTAAGCTGTAGTTATTAAGGGTTTTCATCAACAGTATTGCTCATGGCAAATTCAAGGGCAGGCTTCATGTTCTGATGGTTGGGAAAGGACCTCCTTTTTTCTCCCAAATGAAATCCCACATATCATGTGTGGTTCATGTCAGGGCACCTCTTCCATGAAGTCTGCCCTGATTAACCAGCACAGTTAATCTTTCCTTCTCTAAATTTCTGTGGAGTTTGTCCTTGTATAAGTGTATTACCTGTGCTTGATTTTAAAGTTTTTCTGTGTTTTCTATTTATACATCTTGCTTGAATGAGCAATTATAGCCTGGAGGTAAGATTCAGAGACCTAAACTTAGTCTTTTAACCGCCTAGAAACTCAATTTTCTTATCTATTAAGATGAAAAAAAAAAATGGGACTATGGATCTCAAAGGTCAGTTCCAGTTCTATTATCCTGTGAAACTATGTTGTGCTTCTCTTGTCCTTCCCCCTGAAGGGAAATACATTGTTCTTTGTTTAGTTTGCACAACCCTCTGTTCAGTCCCGTTTAAGCAGATCACCAGAAGAGCCATGCTTAGTACTAGACTCCAGGTACACCACAGGCGTGTATAAATGTCGGCCCTCCAAATTCAGCACTGCCAGCGAGCGCTCAAGACAGTACAGTCATCTCATGAAGCGGCTCTGCAGGTTTTGCCGCTAGAACATAAGAACTCTACATTTTGTGAATCAAATATTATTTTTTTTTAATGTTTTCATTTTAAAATGTTGTATGGCCAGACTTTTCCAGCCTCATCCTGTTTAAGTATGTTTCTAAGAAGATGAAGCTCTCTGGAGCTTTCTACTACTCATACAGCTCCCAGTTGTGAGATTTTCCCACAGCTCTTGATGCAATTAGCATCCTGGAATATTGAACAGAAGTAATTTTATCATGCAATCAAGAATACTTCAGCTAAAGCTAGATGTTAGTTATTGCTGAACGCTGAAAGAAACGAAGAATATGAGAAGTAACATCGCTTGCAGGTAAAAAGAACTTAAACCTGCAAACATCCAGGAAAAGATGATATTATTATTATTATTATTATTATTTTAACATGCATGCCAGTGTTCTTTAGAAGAATATTGATTACATTCATTGGCATACACAATTGGGGATAAAATCATCAATATCCCATTGAATAGGGAGTTGAAGAGAGAATTTGTGGAGCCTCAGGTGAAGCCTAGAGATTGGACCAGTGAATTCAGATAGATTTTCTTTACTTTCCTCAGAATCTGTATGTCACCCAAGAAGAAAGATTTTTGTTTCCCAGCCGGGTTGGAGCTTATTACTCATTTTAGGAATGCAAGGAACTAAGTCTCTTTTTTTTCCCCAAATGTTCCCTGGCAATGCCATCTGATAATTTAGCAGCAAACACTTTCCCTTCACCTTCCTGAGGGCTGTTAATTCAAATGCAGAGGGAAATGTGGGTTTGCCTTTTGTGCTACTCTCTTAAACAAAGTGATTTTCTGAAATGCAACTGTAGAAAATAGACTCTTTTATTTTAGGATCAGCAACAGTTTTTACAATGTTAGGCAAACCTGAGCCCCTCCTTAAAATGTCAGGAAACAAAAACCATCCCCACCTGAAAAGCCTCTTCACTTGTCTTGAAAGGATTTTTTCGACTGTTTCCCTTAAGCTGCTTTCTCCTTCTGTGCAACTTCCCAATCCCATTCACAAACTGTTGCCATGGTAAATAATTATATCACAGATGAATTGTGTACACTTCCTTTTCATAGCTGGAAGAGAAATTGTAGAAGAAAGGGGAAAAAATCAAAATCCTTTAAAATTACAGGGGAGATAGCTGAGGAAAGATTGCCTTCTCGTTAACATAATTAGCTCCATGAATTATAAATTGGTATTAGAACTTGCTCTTCATGACAAAAGGAGTAATTATATTTACTCATGTAAAATTAAACAATACCAAAAAAATTAATGGAACTCACCAGAAGCTCTCTTGACATTATCATAAAATTCAGAGATCTGAATATCCCACAATCTGAAGTGATTTAAGCAGCATAAACTTTAATGCTGCTTAAATTTGCTGTGTAGAAATATATTTCCTGGCTAGTTTATAATTGAACTCCCATGTTCAAACAAACAAATATGTGCAACATACATATATACACAAAATTACACACACATGTACATATACATATATATATACATATATATATGTATACATATACGTGTGTGTGTGTATGTGTGTGTGTGTGTGTGTGTGTGTGAGATTTTGTGTGTATATATTATATGGACTGATTTACAGAAAGGCCAGATTTTCTGTACCCAAGTGGGATGAGGAAGTACTTTCCACAGAAGGATATATTTTTTAAATTGACTCTCCTAAAGTCAAAACCTCCAGAATAGAGGGTAACCTCTTTATTTAAACAGCTCTCAAATGTATCTGAAAGTGTGGTTGATGTGAGAAAAGGTTGATTGGTCTAACTAGCTTTGCAGACTCCTAAAGATCCCCTGTTGGGAGAATGGCAGTGTGGCGGGATGGCAATGTGGTGATGTCTCTGCATTTCTGATCCAGGCACCCAAAGACCTGATTACCAGAATTTCACACCAGTATATGCCTGGCCCAGGTCTAGGAAGAGAGAACAAGTAGAGAGGAGCCACACTTTGCACCCAGTGCTATATGAGCCATTATGGATATTCAGATGCAATTTTGGTCCCTTATAAGATTGTAGAGTACTATTTTCTATTCTTTACATCTTTTTAAAAAAATTTTCAAAGGAAGTAGGGGAATTCTAGGTTTTCTAACTAACAGAACCAAATTATCCCTTAGAATTTTTTACTCTGTTGATTGCTCTTATCTTTTTTTTTTTTTCTGGTTTAATGTCAATGTTGTACTGCCTGCAAACCCTTTCTCTCACCATACTCTGATACAGTGGACTGTAAAGTTCCACTGTGTGCTGGGTGCAGGTTTAATGAAGTCAGTCACATTTTACCCAGAAACCATTTTTCACTGGATCTGACAACCATCCAGTATGCTATGAAAGCTCTCGAAGTATCTATTCACTTCTAACTGCAGTACGTGTGTAACTGCACACTCCTATAACGTAAGCACTGGAGCCTCTTTTAAAATAGATGACTTAATCTAGATTGGATCCCTCATAAAGCTGTTGACTCAAATGTATGAAACAAAGTGAAGAAGATACTTGTATCCTAGGTAGAAGAGCTAGGATGAATATAGGCATCTTTGGAAAAAACCCGAGTTTATACATTCATTCAGCCCATTGAGTTCCTTTGGGGAGTTCTACATGTGCAACTGGAAGCTGCACCATTGGAATGGGAGAATAGCAAATAAAATTGAAAGATTTTCTTATACTTCCAGAATTTATGAATCCTAGAAACCCAGCCTTTAAATTGGAATAATATGTAGCCAAAATGATATTTATTTACAATGAGCCCATAAGAATATGACACAATTATTAAATCATACATCAAATTAAAAAGTAAGTTATAAAATTGCTATTCTAATGTGCCTGATATGAGCATATGGAATAACAATCTGTCACTGCTTTTCCTCCTGTCCATCCTTTGAAGCCTGGGACCTTCTACAGCCTAGATTAATTCACATTACTATTGGGAGTTTCTTCTAGTCTGTCCCTCACTTTGTATCTGAGAATGTTAATGTAGGCCAGTCAATACAACAACCTGGGTGAGGGAGCCTATCCCTAAGGGGAGAACCAGCATCTTCTATTTCAAGGTACTACTCAGAGTCTCATTAAGAAATAGGGACACCTGGGTGGCTCAGTTGGTTAAGCAGCTGCCTTCGGCTCAGGTCATGATCCCGGCGTCCTGGGATCGAGTCCCACATTGGGCTCCTTGCTTGCCAGGGAGCCTGCTTCTCCCTCTGCCTCTGCCTGCCACTCTGTCTGCCTGTGCTCTCTCTCTCTCTCTCCCTGACAAATAAATAAATAAAATCTTAAAAAAAAAAAAAGAAATAGATGGTGCACTCAAGTGGAGTAATCGAGGAGAAATTAATAAGGAGACTGTTTAGAAAAATACAGGCAGGATTAAGAGAAACCAATAAAGAATGATGCTGTCTTTCAAGGCTAGTGACAGCGAAGAGGCTTCCCACCCCCGAAAGGTCAAGAGGAGTGAGTAAAAAGCGGAGCCATATCAAACAGAAAGGGGAGGAATATCAAACAGAAATTGTGGCCTTTGGTGGAGGCACACAACCAACCTGTTCACTACTAACCATCTTGGCTAGATAAGAGCAAGAAGAAAGAATATCCCAATTCAACATTCCTGTCCCTTAGTCTTCTACAGGTGCTCTCTCCATTGGCCAAACCCAATAGGAAGCCAGAAGAAGATATCCTTTAGTTTACGAAGATTGGTCTCTTGGGGCATAAAGCATGATGGAAAAGGGTGAGGGGTAGGTCCAGAGAGACAAGTAAGAAATAACCAACACAACTCAGTGAGTAACTGAGACTATGAAACAAATTTAGAAAGATTAACAAATTTTTCACTCTAGGAAATTATATATTTCCAAATGACAAATTTTGTCATTCGGTTTAAAAATTGTGTTGAAAATATGGTATGAATCCTTACTGTGAACTCTTTGATTTCACTTTGAAGTTAAATGCATTTTTGAACCATATGAATCATTTAGTTTAGTCAAATATATTTTGACCAGTTTTTTGAGATCGGAGTTGCCTCACTAATAAAGCATTTGAACAGTTTTGTTATATGGATATATGAATGAGAGAATGAATGGTGGAATTCCCTAGGAAAACTCTCAATCATTGGTGACATCTTTGACTGGATTTTCTTGGTTTTTTGTTTATAATCTTACTTTCTTCACCACTTTCAACATCTAAGGAGACCAGCCTTGTTTTTCCCTCAAAAAATGTGTGTTGAAGCTCATGTTAAGTTTTTCATTAAGGCTATTGGGTAGAAAAAGTATTTTCTGATGATGTGGTGTAGCTGATTTTTATTGAGAATTACAGTGTGCCTTGGTAACTCATGAAATATATGTGCCATGGTCATTTATTGCAGAGAAAATTGATACTCCTTTTTTTTTTTCCGTCTAACAGATTGATATTAAATGTTAATAGCAGAAACTTTTTTGTAGATCATATTAAGTTTTGTTTTTGTAAAAATTACTCCTTCTGCATTTGTTACCTAATACTATTTAATCTAATATATTCTCTAAATCTATCTCTTTTAGCATATAGTTCTGATTTTATTGATACCATATAATTATATAAAGATTTTTAATGATGAAAATTACTTTTGTCACTTATAGCAACCAATGTCTTCTTAATGCAGTAGGTATCAAGGGCCACTAGAGAAGAGGAACTAAAGATAAAGAACAAATAAAATGAGAAACCATAATTTATTTTTAGATAGTATGTATGATGAAAGTCTACATAGACAAAACCAGGTCAAACCAGAGATAGAAAAGGGTGGCATCTATGCTGTCACGTATGATGTAACATGAAAGCCACCACAACTAGATAGCAGCACTGCTTGTACTCTAAATCTTATTGCACTTTTAGCACCTTGCTCATTCTGGTGCTATCACCCTCCCAGTCCCAATGGATCAGAGTCAATCATGACTTCTGAGAGTGTCCCAAATATTGAAACTGTTGGTTCAATACATTCTTTTCCAGTGGAAATTACATTTGGAAAATTGTACATAATTACTCTGTAAATGAGTTAAATGAATGTGCTTTCTTTTCTGTTATGGTTACCTTAAAAACGTAATATATGCTTTGATTTGGAAATGTAGATAAACATGAAACTTTACTCAGTGCTTACTCATCAAGATTTGGAATGATAAAATACAATTTTATAATAATAATAATAATCATTAAATCTTTCATAATTATTGCTGATACTGTGATTAATAATTAGCAGACATTACTTAATTTGATTCTTTAAAAAACTCTAAAGGGCATTATTATTCTAATTTTACAGCTAAGGAAAATGAGGTTCATAGGATCTTGTAAGTTACCCAGGATCACCCAGCTAGTACCCAGTATATATTCTATAGTCATAATGTTGCCCATTGTTAAAGACATAATTTTCACAATAGTTTTATAAAAGAAGTATCACATTAATGAATAAACTAAATTCAGCGAAGATAATCACGTAGGTGCCAAGGTTACAGCTGAGAATTGAATCCAAGGCTGCCAGGCTCTTGAGTTAAGTCATGCTTTCTACCCACCCCCAACCAAATGTCTGCCTAATAAATTCATGAATTTAATAGTTCATTATCTGCCTAATTTCTCAATGAAAACTTCAAGAGCATTTGACAATATACTTTCTAGGTTCAGAACCTGATTCTTCACAACTTTCAGATAATTCCCAATTTGAGCAGTAAAAGTAAGCATTCCATGTGCATTGTATCCATCTGAAGGTCAAAAGAGGAAGCTCAGCTGTTTCAAAGTCCTGTGTGTGTCTTGAAATAGTGGAGATCATCTGTAGTTATAGGGCAAAAATGGAGTAAAAATCAGATCACACTATAAATAAGCAAACAATGGGAGAGCAACATTTGAAATAATAGCCACATTCACATTGCAGCTCTCCATCAGCTGGGTGCTGAGAAACTACCTCAGTAACAAATGTCGCTGGAAGTCTGAATGGCATTCAGAATGGCTCCTTGCCTGCTGGCTGAAATGCTCATCAGGGCAGGCTCCAAGAAGAAGTTATTTCACCTAACGCCTGTCGACTTCTATTAGATCACCCTGGGCATTAATTTCAATTTTCATGTTTCTGCACCATAAAAAAAAAAGGAAGAAAAAAACTTCATATGTGCCAAAGCTTAGCTGCCAACTGTTGGGAAAAAAATTTGATTTCTATTGAATACTGCACTTTGGAATGAAAGAAAACATTGTCTAAATGAAGCTGAGGCTCTCAGTCACCTATGCCTATATTACTGTGAAATCAATTATGTGAGCTCTTTCGAAAGTTACTGATTGTAGCAAATTGAATGGCCTTCATTTCAGCATAATTTGGAGAGGTTGATGTAATCAGAGACCTTACACCACAGTGAGATACAAGATCCGTGATATTCAGATGGGAAAAAAGCTACAGTGGTTAAGCTTGTTCCGTACCTTCCGCTTACCGGCTGTAACGCTTTCATAAGTACAAATGAAATTGTTTTGATGAAGGCAGTGATGGTTTTGAAGAGATGTGTGAGGGGGTAAGGGAGTGGAAATAAGGTTGCTGGAAATCGCACTATTGTCCTCATATGCAAGGAGGCTGCAAAATCTAATCCTAGGCCTAATTGCCTGCAAATGAAACACTTTAATATCATATCTTGAGTTATGCCCCAGAGCTGAGGTTCAAGCTTAGATGTGAGCAGAGGTGAAATGCTTGATTTTTCTTGCTGTGAATGTTTGTTCCACTTCACTCTTTTGGAAGTCTAGAGGGCCAAATAATTGCTCTTCAAATTATAAATTGATTATCTCCAACCCCGGGATGATTTTTGTCTTGAGAAAATTCCTGGCAGATTTGGTTTCATTACATTTGCCAAAATGAAAAGTATTGTATGCATTTTTAAATGGGAAACAGCATATTTGCAATCAAGTGTTTCTGCTTTGTGATAGGTCAATTGGTATTACCCAGTGTTGGGACAATAGGATTTGTTCCGAATTAACAGCCAAGTGACTATATCCCATTGAGAGTTTGTGAGTTATATGTGAGCACATGTTACTTGGCCTTTGGGACGAACGAGATGCTAAACAATAATGTACATCTTGCAAGATGCTTGGGATGACATCTAGCTTTGAGAATCAGTGTGGCTTTGATTTAGATGGACAGGCAACAGGGCTCTTACCTTTGTATAAAGAAGTCTGCATTTGTTCTTTCTTCACTTATTTCAAAAATCTCAGTTCAAGAACAAAAACTTGGTGACTATTTTCTCTGAATGATGATAGCTCCCGTATTTGGGATTGACTCTTAGTTGTTGAGAGACCTTGATGCAGTGAGAAGAAAAGGACCTGGGTTCAGTCTTAAATCCTTTGCCTTGAGTCTTGAATTACCTGACTGACTGAACTTCAGTGTCTTCCTGTGTATATAGTATCTACTTTGTAGTTTAATTGAATGATTCCACTGCAAAATACAGGTATGTTAGTGGACAGGTAATAAGGATGACAAAATATCAGTTATAATATCCACTTAACCAGATTGTAAGACCCAAAAAACAATGGTCACACTTTTGTCTTTGCATAGAATAACAGCTAATACATATTAGGTCTTCAGTTATTTCTTGTTTGGTACAACATATTTTAGAAAGAAAACTGATTAGATGTCAAAAGCTTTTAGTTCAATACCAGATCTAACAAGTGCACTTTTGGAAAAAAAGTTATTTATTTATTTAAGACATTTATTTTTCTGGGTCTATCTAATCTAATATATAAATAAAAAGTATACTTAAAAGCACTTATAAGACTTGTTTAAAACTAAATGGTGAAATACAAAAATTTATAAAGTGAAATTCAATGATATTTTAATGTCAATGTGTATATATATGGATTAATATATTAATACATGTACGTATATCATGTTTTTGGATGCCCATCATCAGCTGGAGCAGCTTCCATGTATGGTCTAACACACACACACACACACACACACATATTCTCTCTCTCTCTCTCCATATGAAAACTTTCTAGGGGCACCCGGGTGGCTCGGTGGGATAAGCCTCTGCCTTCAGCTCAGGTCATGGTCTCGGGGTCTTGGGATCGAGCCCCACATCGGGCTCTCTGCTTAGCAGGGAGCCTGCTTCCCCCTCTCTCTCTGCCTGCCTCTCTGCCTACTTGTGATCTCTCTCTCTCTCTCTCTCTGTCAAATAAATAAATAAAATATTTAAAAAAACCAAAAACTTTCTATACTTTTAAGCTACTTGATCAAGATATCTCTATAATATTCTATCCTAATTTAAAAATGTAATACAATGTATTTTATTGAGGAAAACATTAATCATCAGCTAAGGAAACAATGGAAATTAAAGACAAGTGAAAAGTTAAGACACCAAGAAGGAAATAAAGGAAATTTATTCAGGATTTAGGGTTAGAAAATGACTTTTTCTGATAGAAGTACTACTAAGGAGGCAGAAGAGCTCAAGGCTTTCTCTCTTGATCCACAGACAGACATACATTCTGGTAGGTACCAACCCCTAGGGCAGTTAGCCTCTAGCCCTAGGGAAGTTAGGTTGGACTCATTTAGATTTAGTTAGAATCAGTATGTATTAGGTATTAGTCTGGGAAACAGAGCCAATAAAAATCATGAGAGATACCTATCTATATCTGTATCTATGTCTAGTGAGAGAAAAAGATGGAGAGATAGAGTTTTATTATAAGAAATTAACTGACACAATTGTGGAGGTTAGGAAGTTCCAAGATCTGCATTTGGCATGATATAGACCCAGGAGAGCTGATAGTGTAATTTCAGTCCAAACCCAAAGGCCTGAGAATCAGGAGAGCCAATGATATAAGTTCCAGTCCAAATTCAAAGGCAGGAGAAGAGTATCTCAGCTAAAAGACAAATCAAACAGAGAGAGAATTCTTTCTTACTCAGCCTTTTTTTCCTATTCAGGCTTCCACAGATTGAATGAGCCCCATCTTGGGAGAGGGCAATCTGCTTTATTCAGTCTGCTGATTTAAGTGTTAATTTCATCCCAAAACCTTATAGTAAGAACAAACTGCTGCCTCTTCTGTAATGGAAGTGTCCATTGTTATCCATTTGCTGTCAGAGAGCTGGCTTATTACCTCAAGTAATGATGCTATATTAGAGACACAGTGTTACTTTCTGGTACAAGCAAATTGGCCACTCAGAAGTGGTTATATCCAGGTTGATTTTGGTGAATGGAAGTCTGTGTTGTTGAGTCCACACATAATATCCATCCCTGTCACCGTGGCCTCTTTTTTGAGCCTATTGGGCAATGGCAGAGGTGGCTGGGGAGAGGCTGACTGACATCCACAGAATGGGTCATCCTAGCCACTTCATTATTAAAATCCTCTTCTTTGGGGAGCATCCACATCTTCAAATATCTTCATTTTTTGTTGTTGTTGCCTATTCAGAGATGTCTCTCCATATACCTCTTCTCCAAATTTCCTTGTCACTGATTTTCTAATCCTGTTCCTAACAAGACCCTGACCATTCACTGGTCACAGCTCATAAATCAGTATACAGTTAAATGGCTGGTCATTTCTCCTTTCAAGTAGACAACCAGGTCCGCTGCTCAAAGTTCTGCCCACTGGGAAGATTTCTCTTCACCACTATCCTCTAGGGATACCCATGGCCTAGTCAAGTTAACATATAAAATTAACCACCACACAGCTTTCCTCTGCAGAAGGAAAAATGATATTACCACAGAGCTGGAACTCCATGCTCTCAGCACTCCCTCAATTATTGTCATGTGTACATTGGTTGAAATAAATGCTAATAGCATTCTTAAGAGAAAAAATTTAAATAGAACCCAGAAATATTAATAAAACAACATTATAGGAGAGTTTTTAACTACAAGGTAAAATTATTTTAAAAATAAAATCCAATAATATGCACATTTTTACATAGTGTATACTTACTATACCTGCCCTTTCTCTCTACTGTAATGGGTTTTAGTGGATTCCTATATTTTTTAGCATATGTACTGAGAAATTAAACACACACATAATGCACAATTTCAGTCCATCAGTTCTATCATTCAATCAAATATTTACTGAAACAAGTGAAAAAGCATAAGATATAACTTTTGCTTGAGATTATTTTATAATCATCTAGGGAAGAAAATCAAACACAAATAGTGGAGAGAAGTTCAACTCTGTTTAATCCGCTGCTAAAATTTGTGGAAGAGAGAATAAGTGTCATAAAGAGGAGAATCAGATAGGGTGTGGAATATTTAACAAAGGAGAGATTAGGGCATAAAATGAACCTTGAGAGATACCTGGAAGAGGTAAGAAGGCAGGAAAACATCCTTGACATGGATAAAACACACATTTAGACTGGATAATGAAAGTGGGCATAGTGTATATTAATGCTATTTTATGATTCTTTAAGATTCTTTAAGAATCCTTAAGTTCTCCAACTTATGTCTTGGGTAAAAAACACAGTTTAACTGTATTCTAGCTCTTTTATCTCCTTTATCTGAACATCTTTCTTACCACAAACAGTTCATCAGATAGTCTAGTACATAAAATGTCTAAGTGTATTTCTTCATGTAAATCTAAGAGTTGCCATTCTGTTTTTCTCTCTCTTACTTCATACAAGCAGTGTTGTTATGATCATTCTTTTTGAAAATAAATATTTTGGCTGCATTTATTCCATCCCATAATACCACAGTCAGTATTTGTGTTCACTCAAAAATAAACGCTATCCATATCATCCAAATAAATTTATTTCACATTAAAAACCATCAACATGTCCTGTTCCATATGAGTCCTATGATAGCCTCTACCAGTCCAGTAATGAGACTTCACCCCTGAACTGTCAGGGCTTTTTCCTAACATAATATTGAAAAGATCAGAGAAAGAACCCAAAATAATTGGAGAAATATCATTTCTAAAACTAATATTAAAAAAAAAAACAGAACTCTTCAGTAATAGAATAAATCACTTTGTGAGTGCCCTGTTAGTGAAGACATTCAAAGAGAGATGGGATGACCTGTTTGTTCTTTTCAGACTGCTGGAAGAGAAATTGTGATTTAGACCAGGGTTTGGACACTTTAAGACTCCTGTTCTCAGCCATACTGCCCTAGCCTTTCACTACTCCCACTGACTTTCAGACTTTCAGTTTCCCTATCTTAAGATGGATATAATCAAACCTATCTCATTTTTTTTGCCATGAGGATTAAATTACATACTATCTTTACAGTACTTAGTTTAGCATCTGGAATCCATTGTAATCCCCACCCCACATGTCACCCATTGTTACTGGCTTCACTAGGAAAGATAATCACTCCCAAATGCCAAGATACAGTTAAATGCTAACACCTCCAAGATCCTTTTCCTGATTCCCCTAGTTGAAAGTTTTGCTTCCTAAATGTAATGCATAGTTATTTGTACCACTCTGTTAGTATTCATCACTATCTAAACATGTATTTAATTTCCTCTGCTTCATTGTCAACTTCTTGAGAACAGGGACCACAATGCAACTCATTTGTGTATCCTCAGGAAATGAATAGGGTAATAACAATGCACAGTTATTGAGGACTGATATGTGTCAAGTACTCTTTCTTTGACTCTCTTACTCTTCTCAGTGATCCTATGTCAAAGATAGTAGTATTATTACCAGTTTGTAGGAAAAATAGAAACAAGAAGTCCTTAGTTTCAGCAGGTTCAGCAACTGGCTGAAATCACATAGCTAGCTGAGAACCTGAGCTAGGTTTTGAAACAAGATTGTCTAATCCAGAACTCATCTCTTAACCTTTGTTTTTAAATGTAGTGGTCTTGACCTGAATCTAGCCTTTGGCAGTAGAGATTCATTTAACTATTTCTGTCATAATAAACCTGTTTATCTTAACTAGGAGATGGGAGAGAATTCTAGCTGGAAGTTAGCATAGCATTTTCACATTGGGGGGTTACTAACAAAAGATCTAGCCAAAACAGAGCAGTGTCAGCTGGGAAAGACTAGGTCCAGACATAAATACTGTGGAGGCCTTGGTGGAGACAGGCTTTACTATAGGAGATAGGCAGGAAGGAAGATTGGACACAGTCCAGAAAGAAGAGTTTCAGATACTGTGTCCAGACAAGCAGCCACTATCAGGCAGGTCCACCAGGGAGAAAGGGGAGTATCTTAACTGGCAGATGAAGAATGAACATGTCTTAGAAATAGAACCATATGCAGAAATCCGATAGAATAGTATTTGAAGTTCAGTTCTATGGCTAATCTATGGCTTTTTCCTCTCAAAGGAACTTCTTAGAGGAAGGTACATTTCTGGTCCTGGAGGAACTATATATCAAGACAGGGACAGAGGTTGAGAATATAAGGCATGGATATGGTAACCACAAAAGGAAAGAAGTTGCTGATTTCATCTCAGGATCAAGACAGACATCTTGTGTGCTAGAAAGAGGTACGAGGTCAGAGACAAACTAAAACCACTGTTGACATGAAGCTGAACTAATTGAACTATTTGCATTGTAAACCCAAGCTTTTGGTAGAGCTGAAATTATGATCAATATGTCTATACCACTGTAGCCTTTTGAGGAAAAATAACTGAATAGATCCTGATGGGCATATTTTGTAGTGAGAACCAGATTGATTTATTGAATCCTATTGAAATTAAGGCTATATTAAAATTTAATGTAAATATCTAAAGTAGTTTTCTAACAAGCCCATAACCAAGATTCTATCTCTTGACAGATAGAAAAAGACAGACAATACAGAAATAATGACAGCATTTCTATTAGTATTTCGATTATAGCTTTGTTTTTCAAACTTTCACATTTCTCAAAGTTACCTAAAGAGCTTGTTAAAGCATAGGTTTCTGGCCCCACCTCCAGAGTTTCCAATTCAGTATATCTATGGGGAGGCCTGGTAATTTGCATTTCTAACAAGTTTCCATGTGACACTGATGATATAGGTCAAAGATCACAATTTGAGAACCCCTGAATCAGTAAAACTTTTCTGAACTGTCACTAATAAGAACTGATGAAAACAAAACTAAACAAAACAAAACAGACATTAAAATATGAGATTCCTTCATGGAATTTGAGAAGTCTAAAACTTTATTACTAGATTCATGAATTCTCAGATTCTGAAAATTCCTTGTCCCTAACTAGGATACCTGCTACACCTCCCAGTTTCAGTGGTGAAACTATAATATCTTCCAGATAAGTCCTCAATGGGCTTTACTCCACTATTTTGTTTCCACCCACATGTTAATGTGACATTATTAAATTATCTTGAAATCAGTAAAGTTTTCTTCCAAAATCCCTGATTTTCTAATTATTCATCTGACCTAACCTAAAAATTTTGAATCATACATTTGATATGAAGAAAAATATTGGCCAAGGGACTCCTGGGTGGCTCAGTTGGTTAAGCGGCTGCCTTCGGCTCAGGTCATGATCCCAGCGTCCTGGGATCAAGTCCGGAATCAGGCTCCTTGCTCGGCGGGGAGCCTGCTTCTCCCTCTGCCTCTGCCTGCCACTCTCTCTGCCTGTGCTCACTCTCTCTCTCTCCCTCTCTCTCTGACAAATAAATAAATAAAATCTTAAAAAAAAAAAAAGAAAAATATTGGCCAAAAAAATGGTTTTGAATAGAGATACGGAGGAGAGAAGTGAGGCATAATCACATTTCCTCAAGGATTAAGTCAGGACTCACAGCAATGGCAGAGTTGGAGAGCCAGGTGTCCAGCATTAATCCACATAGCCTCATGACATTAATGGGAGTCCTGTGGCTTCATTCCCAAGCACCACTTTGAACATTCATCCCAAGATTTGAATTAGTACAATGTAGTTCCTGCACTGCTGGGTCTTATTGCTTAATTAATGTGATCATAATGACAGCGGTGGACTCTAAATTTTCCATGTCACTTCATGTCCTATAAAGTTTCAATAAAGTAATGAGCTTCAATAGTAGATGAGTCATTTGCATGTGAGAGTTTAAGTGAGAAGCTTAGAGGCAGTGTCTACCATTAAAAAGAGGTTATGCAAAGATATTGGCTGGGAAAGACATATGTATACTAAGTTTTAGTATTGATGGATATGCATCTCAGAGCTAAATTCTGAGAATTAACTTATGTATTTGTGCCATGTCTCCATTGAGGAGAAAAACAATATGTTAACTTGTTACACTATCAATTTTGTTTGATAGTATAACAAGTTCCTGTTAGACTATCAATTTTTCCTTTAAAAATATGGTTATAAACTCTATGTATAGGATATTGCCTTAAACATTCTGGGTTTGGTAGAGTTGCGGGGTTAGGATAAGCAAAGGATGTATACCCTATCTTCCTACAATTACATACAGAAACGATTTCCTCCATGTTCCTAGATTTACTGTCCTTTTCCTGCCTTTATATCCTACATACCATCTGTAACATTTCAGACTGTTGACTGTCTCTTCTCAAATTTTTCTTCTTGCTAGTCTGTAATGTTATTAAAGTGTTTTTGTCCTCCATCTATAACCCTGACATTACTCTTATCCTTTGTTCCTCATTAATATGACACTTCAGTGTAAGGAACCTCCTGGGTTATGATCTTAACTTTCTTCTCTGCCTCTTCTTTACTGTTTCTTTGGTTATCTCATGTATTTGTACAACTTAAACTACCACTGCAAGCAGAACAGATTTTTAAAAAGCATATTGGAGAGACAAAGAATGAAATGTGTGGCTAAAATACACAGGATGTGTAATAATCCATCCGACCCCATGTTATATTTGAGCAAAACTGCCTCTGCTCTTGTGTTTAATAAGGTAACAACAGTGTTTAATGTAAGGTAACAACTATCTCTACACTTGTGTTTAATAAGGTAGCAATAAAATAAAAGTAATAAAAATAAATAACTGTAATCTTTTATATCCTGCACCATGCCCAGCCACATGTGAAGTTATGAATTAGCAGAACATGAAGCTATTTGGAAATGCATACTTTTCGATTTCTGCACTAGAATGCCTATGTGTTGGTATAGAAACTTATTTCTCTGAATTTTTACCCTGCCTATGGTCTAGAAGGCTGTTTATGTCTTCTCTTTCCAAGTTCAGTGTGCTTCAAAGAAGCCAGGATATTCATTTTCCTCAGTGCATAAATGTATGCCATAGTGAAAATGATGAAAATTTTAATTCATGGGCTGACAAAAAATGACAGTCTCAGGATCTCAAGTTTTTGAGGCCTAAGGGTCACCAGAAAACTTTGTAAGTAGCATTTCATATTATCTTCCCAATTATAGATAAAATCTTAAAATTTACAAGAATAAGTAAATAATCTACCCCCTTTCATTATGATTTTGATGCCACAAGTCTTTGCAATATGGATCTTATATTTAGATAATCTTTATTTATTTTTTTTTTAGATTTTATTTATTTATTTGACAGACAGAGATTACAAGTAGGCAGAAAGGCAGGCAGAAAGAGAGAGGAAGAAGCAGGCTCCCTGCTAAGCAGAGAGCCCGATGCGGGGCTTGATCCCAGGACCCTGGGATCATGACCTGAGCCGAAGGCAGAGGCTTTAACCCACTGAGCCACCCAGGCACCCTTAGATAATCTTTAGATAATCCAGGTACAAAGCAGGAAAATGTACATCATCATTGAGACTTGAGTACCAAAATATCTAGTCTCCAATATGTATCAAATATCAGGAATGGAGTACATAAAAATCTGAAAAGACCAGCATATTTACCAGGAAGTCAGGAGAGGCCTAGGTTTGTAAGAAGAGTCAGAATATTGAAAGGAAAACTAAAAGAAAATAGGAAGACACTTGTTTGGGGTGGTTTAATTACAGTCAACCCAAACACTTATATGTAAGTAATTGCAGGCCAAGAAAAAAATATATATGCAACATAAAGGAATAGGATCAAGGGTATTTGATTGTTCCAGAAAGTTCCTCCCCTAATCTTTTACATAGTTTTTAATGGAGCAGAAACCAAACCTCCTAGATAGAACTGGTTCTCAGCCATCACGTGGGAACAGACAAAGAGAATCAAACGCCACAGAATACTAGAATAGAAGACCTCCGAGAACACCAGGGTCAACAATCTTCGTTTTATACAGGGTGAACCTGAGTCCCAGACAAGGAAAAACATATGCCTAGAAAAACATAAAATGTTAAAGTCATAGGTGGAACAAAACCACACCATCTAATTTCCAGCCCCAATTGTCTATCATCTGAGTTTAGTGGTGATAAAATCCGAAGAGCTAATATTACATGTGCATATATGTATAAACCCATTTTAGGAGGTTTGTACCATTTACCCTTCTCAAGACCTTGATTGTACAGAGGACATTAAATTACAGACCTTAGATATACAAGAACGGGAGCAATATTATGAGGTCATAGACCACATTTGCTTACTCATTTCTGCCTCATGATCCACTTAACCTAACTTTGATCTCTCACCCAATATATTATTTATTTCTAAAGGTTCTCTCTGTTTTCCAAGCAAGGATACCACTGAAATTTTGGCTCCAAATTAAGAAAAATGGTCATTTGATGAGGCATTCACCTTGTGAAGAAATTTTGCTCTGAACTACAGTGAATTAAGACCATCACTTATACCACTGACAATCAATAACAGTTTGGTTGCTTAAATCCCTATCCCATGTATTTATTTTTTGCAGTAGAAGATCTAACTCAAAGATGGAGTATATGTTATTTAACAGAGTAGTGTACAATTTCAAAAATTGCCTTTTCTATTACTCATTGCAGCTCTCTAAAACCATTTAAAATCCCATGTATTTATTTGTAACTATTCTTAAACCAAATGTTAATCTGTAGGCCAGTTTCTGAAGCTGTTTTGCAATCTCACAAGTCACTTGGAAGTCCCAAAGGGGCCCCAAGTGGATTCCTTAGGTTTTAACTGAATTCCTATATTAAAGACATTTTGTGAGAATATTTCAGTTAGCATAGTATAAGCAGAATGATAATGGCTTGTATGTGTTAATGTCTTAAATCCCCTGAGAGATACTAAATTTTGTACATTACCTCTAGTCCAGATACTAATTATTGTTGCAAGGCCTAAGGCCTGAGTACATAGGATTGGTGACCTGTTGTTGGAAGATTCCACAGAAACATATTTTTTATAGAAGAGTTGAAAAATCTACCTAGTTGGAGATCATCTGAAGGGAAGAAGTCCAACCTGATTAACTGACCCAGGAACAAAGGTTTGGCTGCAAATAAGCCGATGGGCTAGGACCCTAAGGCTTGAAGTCTGAAACCTCAGGAGCCTTATGGCAGGAGCCCTAAGAAACAAGGAAGAGTGGTTTCACAAAAAAACTTGTAAGTTTTGAAGTGTAAGTGTTACATTCTTGGGATTCCTCTAAATAAATGTAATGCAAAGTTGAGAGAGGTGGACCCCACTTTACCTTGGAAATAGGTAGAGGTTGAACATCTTAGGTTTCTATGAGTTTAGATTCTCACCAGCAGTGTACATTGAAACATTCCAGGAGATGGTATTGTCCCCCAGAGATGTGGCTAAAACCACATCACCCAGTGTTGCAATGAGAATGTCAATAATGAGATGTTGGAGCCTGGAGAGAGAGTAGCAAGACTTCGAGAAGCAACAATTTTGCTAAAGGGATGTTCTTTAATGCCTGGCACTGTGATGATTATAAACATTGGTGAAATGCCACTTATAGATTCTTAGATGTACTCTAGGAAATTTTGCAGGGGACTTCAACTTGAATTAGACAGAAGAAAGAAACCTCTTGTATAGGCATCATTGCTATTGATGAGAGCTCTTTTATATTCAAAGGTTGATAGGACCAGAAAAACTTCAGGTGACATGCTTGTAAGCTTTGTCTCTTACTATTCACTAGCCAGCCGTGGGTATTTATACATCCTGTAGCTTCTGTTTGAGTTACTTTTTATCAAACTTCCAGAAGATTTTATATCCCTGAAAGTCAAAGTCAATATTCTAAAGTGAACATTTTCTTGGCCACCTGGGTTCACTATGATCTGATTCTTCTCTGAATTTGCATATTAGTTGTTGCCCATACCATTCATTTAGTGGAGATTTTAAAAAAATCAATTAATCTTTTTTAATTGAAGTATAGTTGATATTTGTGAACACCACTATGGATTCATTTGTGTCATTCCTGTATTATCTTGAATGCCTAAAACTGCAGAGATGTTCTTTTATTTTTCACAGGAGTGCGCTCGATCTCTCTTTCTGGACTGCAAACACTGAGATTGTTGGGACTGGTCTTTATTTAGCTTAGAGTAGTTTCTGCTGTGTTATAGCATGGTAGATACTAAAAAGCACTTGAATGAATGCATGAATGAAATGTTTAATTTTCCATCACTAAGGCTATGATAGTCTTATAGAAGGACATGCCCAGTTGCTCTTACATGGTTTGCTTCATCTATTTACTCTATATTGTAGCCAATAATAAATAAATGGTTGAATTCTTCCTCTCAGTAGGGTGTAGTGATTCCCTGGGACAATTTCTCATTTGTCAGAATCGCATTTTGATAAAAGCACAAAGAGGGAGGTAAAAAAAAAAAGGACAAAAATCTGCTGATAAATTTAAAAATTTTCACTAAAAACACAGCAGTAAAACAGCTGAAGCTCAAATGTAGAGAGAATCATGTCTCCTGAAAATAAATATCCCCCAAGCTCATAAACACCAAGGCTAGTGGTCAGGAATGAACAGATGTTTATTGCCTCATGCACCCTCTGCTACTCTGGGATAATCTCTTAAATATCCCAAATCCAGTTTGAATTTAAATTGGATTCATATTTTCCTTCACGATTATTCCATTAAAAATATCATATGATTAGCCAATTAAATGGAGGAAAAAAATCAGTAGGAGAGCAATCCCCTTTAATATTTTCAATTAAGATGTAGTGTGGCCAATAAAAACGGCTTACATTTTCATTTTATGGGTACCTATGGAGAGCATTATGACACAAATGACTCAGAAGAAGGTAATCGTTTCAAAATATATTGTAGTGGAAGACTGTAAACAGTGCAGTGTGTTAGCTTACAGGGGATGTGATGAAAATATAAAGTTTTTTTCAAAGGGGATTCATGTTTATTTTATAGTCTTTTAGGGTGCTTGTGCCTGCCAATTTGCAGCACATATTTCTAAAATGCCATGGACTGTTCTCTCCTAGGGAAGGGTTGGAAGGTGAGGATATACCCATTAGGGGATAATATGTTTTTAAGGAGAAGAGAGTCATGTAGCAACTCCATCCCGTCTGCTGCCTGGATTTGAAATGGAACTTCACTAGGGCATGCTATAAAGCCTTACTTCCTTCTAGGACCATAAGGAGAAGGCCAAAAGGCTTGGGCTACAGGATGTCAAATGCAGCAAGGAATATGGAAAATTTCTCCTAGCACAACATCAGACATTTGAGATCTATAACAACTGAAAGTTAGACTGAATTATTTTGTCTGATTTCTTGAGATTGTTCTTAATGGTTATAGTATGTTGTAGCATGTTGTTGGTTTCTTTTAAGATTTTACTTATTTATTTGACAGAGACCACAGGTAAGCAGAGAGGCAGACAGAGAGAGGGGGGGAATCAGGCTCCCCGCTGAGCAGAGAGCCCAAAGCGGGGCTCCATCCCAGGACCCTGAGATCATGACCTGAGCCAGAGGCAGAGGCTTAACCCACTGAGCCACCCAAGTGCCCCTGTTGTTGTTTTCTTAAACAAGTTTTTCTGCTCATATGATTTCATTGTATTAGGCCAGCAATGACAAAATTCTCATGGGCTAGATAGAGTCCTCAATCCCCTTTATTAAATTTTTTTAAACTAGTTTGATTTAGAATTTATATACTTGATTTTGACTAGGAAGGAGTTTATCAAGACCATATTGGCTAAGGATTGCTCCTTGCACATAGAGAATTAATAAATATTTACTTAATCTTCTATGTAAAAGCAAATTAATAATATTGATAACTCTTCTCAACAACCTGAAGCAGTAATGCAAAAAATCAAAGCACTTGGGGACTAAATACATGCTCCTAATAATAAAATTTTAATTTACAAAAAAATCAAATTAAAAATAATTTTGCTTATAATGTGTCAGATCCTGTAGTGATTATTTGATATACATCCCTCAGTCTTATCATAATCCAATGAGATTGGTATTATCATCAGACTCAACAAAGACCACATAGCTTGCAAGTGGCAGCGGGCTGAAGTATAATCACAGTATCTAGGGCCATATTAGTACATAGTTCATCTCATGGTTATATATACTTGATACTGTTCTAAACACAGTAAATACTGGAATAAGCAGAGGTGAGCAAGTCAATCATAATCCCTTCCCTCATGAAATTTACATTTTATCTTATTTTGTATATAATTAAAATTTATTTCCCAATCTACTTGATAAGGTTTCTACTATTTTTATGTCTGATGAATAATTTAAAATGTGAGGCAGAATATTGAACCAAAGCCTTCTCCTTATTTGTAGCTCATGTTCACATAGAGTGAGGCTTTTGTTTTCTATTTTTGTGTTTAGCCAGTAATTACATAAACTACATCAACAATTAATTCATGTCCCTGACTTCTGGAATGAATCAGATTTATTCTTTGCATACAAGAAAATCAATAATAACACTATGATTATTTTTGGCCACAGGCAAAAATGAAGTCTAAAAGTTTGTTGTTTTCATTACTTCACCCCTATACAACTAATTTCGATATCTTGATCCATTGTGGGTTTTGTTGTTGTTGTTTTCAAATTGTATTATAAGAAGTATCTTACACATATTCATCTTAGCTGGAACATCACTCATTTCCGGAAAGTTTTAATTTTCTTTATGATCAGGTTTTAAGTGGAGGTATATCGGACTCTGAAAGTGAAATTTCAGGGCCCACACTGTGATTGAAAGACCTTTATAGGTCTGGATGTCTTCAGTGCTGTCCCTAACATTGTATCACATACAGTTAATGACACTATCCGCATACATACAACTTTGATAAATATTTGCTTTGCCTATCTCCTTCCATCACTTCCCAGTTTACTCATCTGTAAAATTCAAACAAAAATATCTGTCTTTTAGAATACTCTACTTTGTAGATATTATAATATCTATATTACATAGATATTATAATGTCTATATTATAGATATGTGATATTCCTTATATATAAGGAATATATGTGTCTGTGACAATATCAAGAGTGAGCCCTAAAGTAAACTATGTGCAATGCTAAGAGTGAACCCTAAAGTAAATTATGATGTGCCAGTGTAGATTAGCTATGGTAGATGTACCACTGTGCTGGGGGTGTTGATAGTGAGGGATTATGTCCATGTTTGGCAGCATAGGTTATATGGGAAATCTCAGTACCTTCATCTCAGTTTTGCCATGAACCCATTATCTAGTCTAAAAAATAATGTCTTAAAAAATAATTGTCAATTTCGAATGGGGATAAGTATGTAGAGCAAATCTAACTCTCATATACTCGTGTTGGAACAAAATTTTACAGACACATTAAAAATCTGTTTAAAGTTAAATAGGCATTTATCACATAACTCAGCAATCCACCCTTAGATATTTATCTAAGTGAATTAAAAAGTATGTACTTTGAAGTTTGTAGAAACTTTATCATCACCAAAAACTGGAAGCAACTTGATCCTTCTACAGGTAAATCCATAAACGTTTGGTAGACATCATTGCAGTGGAATACCACTCAGTTATTAAAAAAAAAAAAGTACTAATGACTCACATGGCATCCATGAATCTTAAGCACATTTTGCTAATTGAAAAAAGTCACATTTTTAAAAAAGCTGTGTATCATGTGTTTTTGTTTTTGTTTTTAACTTAAGTAGCATTCTGTAAAGAGTGAAACTATAAGAAATTTATCAGTGGTTGCCAGTGTTTGCAGTTGGAGAATATATTGTCTATAAGGAATAGCATGAGGACCATTTGGGAGTAGGAGTTGAGCTCTATAGCACTTTGATGATATATGAATGTATGTCTATATGCATTTATCCAAGTCTATAGAACTGTGAACACAAAAAACAAATTTTATATACTTTTTAAAGATTTATTTCTTTTGTTGCAGGGGGAGGGCAGAGAGAGAGCGAGAGACAAACTTAAGCAGACTCTGCAATGAGCTCCCAGTGCAGGGCTCTATTCCATGACCCTGAGATCATGACTTGAGCCAAAATCAAGAGTTAGATACTTAACCAGCTGTGCCACCCAGGTACCCCCCAAAATGATAAATTTTATAGTATGAAAGCCAAAAGAAGAGATCAACCAAGATTTTGGGAGAACTCAAGATGGAATGCAGATTGTGACAACTCTGATAGTACTACAAATTAGTAAAATAACTGTCCTAGGAAGTACATAAGAAAGGAGCTTATCTAATAAATTTTTGGAAACAATTTGTTTTAATTTTTAAAATTAAAATAAGTTAAAGAAAGCAAAATGTGTTCATACTATTCATATATTTATAAATATTTCTATAATATACATAGTATTTATATATTATACATTTATATATAAATAATATAAAATCTTTTTTTCTTTGAGGCATAGGTATTCTAGAAGTGTGTTGCTTACTTTCTAAGCAATATATTAATGGCAGTTATCTTTTTTTTTATTGATTTCTAGCCTAAGTCCATTGCAGTAAGATATCAAATGATGACTCTGTTCAATTTAAAAAATATATATATTGAGGGTTTGCTTTACAAAACAATGTATGGCAAATTTTTCTGAATACTCCAGGCACATTTGAAGCAAAGGCACATTATGTCATTGTTTGGTGCAATGTCTATATATGTCAGTTCAGACATGCTTGTTATTTGGTATTGTTCAAATCTCCTATATAATTCACTGATTTTTAATTGTTTGGTTTTTCTATTGAGTATTGAAAGACGTATGTTAAAATATCCTTTTATAATCATGGATTTATTTCATTTGTTTTTTGTACATTTAATTTGCTTTATGTATTTTGACACTGTTACTAGGGCATGGAGATTTACCATTGTGATATATTACTACTGGACTCACTCTAACCATTATGAATTGTTCCCTCGATAATTGCTTTGGCAGCATGTCACAAATATTTACATGTATTTTCCTTTTAAATCAGATGTAAGTACTCAATTTTTCTTCTTTAATTTTTTTCTTTTACCCACAAGTTATCTTAAAGTATATTATTTAGTTTTCAAATATTTACGAATTTTCCAGAAATATTTCTATTAATTCCCAATTTAAGTCCATTGTGATTAGAGAATGACTTCATACTTTTAAAATCCATTGAGAGGTTTATTTATTTTTATTGCTCCAGAATGTGGTCTATCTTGGCAAATGCTCTGCATGTGCTTAAAAAGAACACGTGTGTTCTGATGTTGTTGGTCCGCATGTTCTATAAATGTCAATTAAAATAACTTGACTAATATTCACATTTCCTTGTCTTTACAGATGTTCTATATATTCTATCAGTTATTGAGAGAGGGATATTAAAATATCCAAGTATAATTGTATATGTATCTATTTCTTCTTGATGTTCTTTTAGCTTTGTTTTGAAATTTTGAAATTTTATTATTAGATACATAAACGTTTAGGACTGTTGTATTCCTGATGTGAGACCTCGTTGTCATTATGAAATAACCTTCTTTAATCCTGGTAACTTTTGTTTTTATTTGGTATTAACGTAAGTACTCCAACTTTATTTTCATTAATGTCATGTTTTTCCAATTCTTTACTTTTATTTTAATTTAGCAGTGTTTTACATTTAGAGTGTATTTCTAAAAGGCAGCGTATAGCTGGGTCTTAAATTGGTAGTACCTTTAAATTATTTACAACTAGTGTGACTATATGGTTAGGTTTAAATGTCTCATCTTGTTATTGGTTGTTTACTACATTTATTATTTGTTCCCATTTTCTTCCCTTCTTTGAATTTTTATTTTTTGATTTTACATTGTATCTTATTTTTTGGCTTCTTAGCTTGCCACTTTTATTTGATAGTTCCTTTAATATTTACAGTGTGCATTTTTAACTTATTACAGTCTCCCTTGTGGTGATCTTATGTCATTTCTCATGAAGTCTAAGAACTTTACAATTATAAATGTCTACTTCTTACTCTCCATCCTTTGTGTTATCAGACATTTTATTTTATATATCTACAAAATCTATAATAACTACAATTAACTTCTGCATTTGAAATAATTTCTGTATGATAATCCACATAGTGGATCCACACAATGGATTGTGTTCCTTGTATAGGCTTAGTTGTGCTTCTGATAAAATTTCCCTCCTTCCTAAAGGTCCTCCTTTAACATTTCTAATTGTGAGATTCTGCTATTTATAAATAGTTTCAGGTTTTGTTTATTTGAATAAGTATTCATTAGCTTTCACTTTTTTTTTAGCTTTCACTTCTAGCAAAAATTTTACTGGATGTGGAACTCCAGATTGATAGCTTTTTTGTTTTAGTCCCCTTAGCACTTTAAAGATGTTACACTATGATCTTGTGGCTTGCATTGTATCTGAGATATTCACTAACATCCTGTACTTTGTTTCTTTGTATGTAATATTTTTTTTCTTCTTAATTCTTTTAAGATTTTTCTCTTTGTTACTGATTTTGAGAAATTTGGCAATAAAGTATAGTTTTTTGTGTGTGAGAGTATGTATGTAATTTTGTGCTTTGTTTCATTGAGTTTGTTAAATATGCAGATTTATAATTTTAATTATATCTGGATACATTTTGACAATATAAAGTTTTTTTTTTCTCCCTTCCTCTTCTCCTCTCATTTGTGGACTCAATTATGCATACTGTACATTTGAAGTTCTTTCCCATCTCAGTAATACTTTGTTTATTTTTATTCTTTTTTTTTCATTTTTCATTTTTGATAGTTTCTATTGTAATGTCTTCAAGTTCACTTATCCTTTTATCTACAGTATTTAGTCTTCTGTTAATCTCTTCCAATTTTTTTTTGTCTCAGCCTTTATCTCTATCAGCCTGATTTTCATCTTTTTCAAGAAGATATCTTACCTATCTATATTTAACTTTTAAACATACATGGTACAATTATATTAATTGTTTCAATGTTTCTGCCAATTTTAATTTAGGTGAATTTTGATTGGTATTTATTCTCACCATGGAATATAATTTCCTATTTTCTTATATGCCTAGTAATTTTTTATTGGATGCTAGCTACTATTAATTTTACCTTTTTGGATGCTATATATTTTCAATTCCTTATATTTTGAAGCTTTCTTTTAGCACACAGTTAAGTTACTTATATACAGTTTAGTTATTTCAGGCCTTACTTTTAAAATGTTAAGTGGACCAGAGTTGTGTTTGATTCATAGTTAATTACTTCCTGCTTCTGAGGCCAGACCATTTTGGTTACCCTACATAACATGAATTATTCCAGTGTCATATGAATTATGAAGTTTTCTAGTCAGGCTAGGGAGAATAGGCACTATGTCAAGCTCTGTGTTGATGTTATTTATGGTCTTCTAGTTCTTTTTGTCTTTCGTGGGACTCAGATAATTGTCTCACATGCATAGATTGTTCTTTATCATGCTGAATACTCATATCTGAAGATGTTGGAATTTTTTCACTGATCAGATTCAGTTATCAGGTACTGTATTCTGTAAAATGTAGCTGCTTCGATCTTCCTGGACTTTCACTCAGAGTGTCTGTCTGGCTTTGTCTGGATTCCACCTTGCTGTGCTGCAGCCTAGACATTCTCTTAAGGCAGTAATCTGGGGTAATCACAGGTCTCACTTTGTTTTTCTTCTTGTCTCTGAGGAATCACTGTTCTCAATTTCTTGATGTCTAGTGTCTTAAAAACGGTTTTTTTTCCTAATATTGGGGGTTTGTTTTGTTTTGTTGGTGGGGGGAGGAAAAGGAGAGCTTGGGTGACAGGGTAATCTAGCTATTGTTTCTCCATGTTGGCCAGAAGCAAAAGTGCAGATAACTGGGGTATTTTAATAGTTTCTAACTGACATAATTCTGTTGGAACACCAGTACAGTATTTAGCTTATTTGGGAGGCATTTCTAAAGTCATCTTTTAGGAAAGTGGCTTTTGTTTTTTATGTACTTAGGATGCTTTTGTCTTACCACTTAGAGTTCCTTATATATATCTCCAGTCTTATTATTTAAATCCTGATAATTGTTAAAGACATCCCTGAAACTGTCCCCGGATCCTTGAATATATTCTGGTTTATATGGGAACCCTATGACTTTATACAATACATTTGATTTTATGGTCTTAAAGTTTCTTTAGTACTAACATTATGTGTTATACTTCTTTTCTACCATTCATAGCATCTAGCTCATGTTATATGTGTAGTATATGCTCTGTAAATAAACAGGTAGTTTTACTGCCAATGAAAAATATAGATTAAGATTTATCATTAAACCAAATGACATTAAATGATATCTGGCTTATACTGCCTTATTTAAAATTCTATGAAATTGCAAGACTTCTACTCTGATAAAATATATACAATGCTTAAAAAAATTACAACCTTAAATAATAGTTCAGGAATATGTAAATGAAAAATGTCTCCTGGGGATTTCACATAAGGATGGGAGGCCTTATACCACATGATAGGCATACTTTATGATCCTGTCTTTCTCAGAGAAGAATATGAATCTAATTCTGAGCTTCTCAAGAGAAAAAAATATTGGCATTTAATTAACACCATAAGGCAGACAAACATAGCTCAAGTGATCTTTATCTCTGATGTTTGCCTTGGATGCTTTCAGGAATAGAAAGCTTTCAACAATTTCATGCTTTTGTAGTACCCCTTTAAGGTACCTTCAGGCATCATGCATATAAGCTACATGCATAATATGGCTTTATTTATGGGGACACTTGCTGGGGCTTGTAAGAAGCTATTTTTCATATTATTATTCAAATATCAAAATGATTATACTGTGTTACTTATGTAAGCACCTCTGGGGGAATACACGTTTCTTCTATGAAAAATAAAGTTCAAGTCATCCACATGAAAAATACTGTAACTCCTCCAATTGCCTTGATATACTTCTTTAGGATTTTCAGAAACTAGTTGACCTGACTCTGCAGGTAATTGTTGACCTTTTGACTTTGTTAATTTGGTACCATAAAAATAAAATCCTAAAGTTAGAATCTTCAATACAATATAGAAATAACAGTTGCTAATTTGAGAGATATTCTAGGAAATATTTTTGATCTCTTGCTATGACCCAGACCGTAATAAAAATCCAAGAGATAAAGCAGCCAACAAAACTTGAGATCATTTTATTAGAACTCATGGGAGACATAGAGTAAGCAGATAAATAAGTAAATGAACCTGAAAAATATCAGACAAAGATACTGAGAGGATTTTTGAAAGAGTGGCATTATATAGAATGCCATGTAGACGGTCTAATTTCAGTTGTGTTATTATCATATGTATTTCTGATGAGATGTTATTTAAACTAAAAACTGAATGGCCAGAAGTGAAATATGGAATGATAAAAGAAGAGTCTTTTATGTGAAGTCTTTGAATAGTTCATTCAAAGACCTTAAAGTGATTTATTAGTTATGAAAGTCTACTTTTGCCATTATTTAACATATAGAAGATTACTTCTCAAGTTGCTTATTCAGCAAGGGATGGCAAGTTTTCTACTTCATCAAGCCTGTTAGGATCTCAAGCTTAGACTTCATCTGAGTGAGATTCCACTATATTTTGGCTGTGCCATGTGAAACACAAGACTTTTATGGTTGATAAGGCAAGGAAAGAAAGACTAGAGTAGAGATTCATATATAGGCTTTTCACTAACTTAGCCTGGAAATGACATGCCTTTCGTGCTTACATTTTATTGGCCAGATCTTATCAAACATCCTGCTCAATTGAAAGGGGTGGCCATAGAAGTGAAACTTCACATGACTAGAGTCAGAGAAGAACTAGATATTGGTGAACCTGCTACTACAGTAAGCAGATAAATAAATGAACCTGATTTCCCCTTATCCACAGCTTCACTCTGTGTGGTTTCAGTTTACCCAAGGTCATTTGCTGTCTGGTAGCAGATGATCCTCCTTCTGATGAATTGTCAGAAGGTCCATAGTAGCCTATTGCTACCTCCAGAGCTTACATCATTCACCTCACTTCATTTCATCACTGGGATATTTTATCACCACAAGAAAAAGGGTCCATTTTATTATTGTTGTTGTTAATCTCTTATGTGCCTAATTTATAAATTAAACCTCATCATAGGTAAAATATGTATAGAAAAAAATGCGGTACATATAGAGTTTGGTACTATCTGCAGTTTCAGGCATCCACTGGGGATCTTGGAACATATCCCTCATGGATATGGAGAGACTGCTCTCTCTAGGTAGGAAACAGCTGGCGAAGTTTACAGAACACAATAAAAGGGACAGCCCTAGAATGTAGAAATAAGGAGAAACTCCTGTGAGGTAAGATTAGAGATAGAGATCTGTATATTTAAAGGATTTTCTAAGTCAATAATAACTTGTTAGGACTTTATACAAAGTGTAGTTGGAAGCTGTTGTATGCTTTAAAATGGTCACATGATCTGATTTTCATCTTTAAAAGATCTGTATGGATGGCATATGGAAAATGAGTATTAGGGCAAGAAAGGAGGAAGCCAGTAGGAAGCAACTGAAATCTTTTAGAAAATGGCTTGATTTCAAAGTTAATAGTAAAGATTGAGAGAAGTGGCTTCATGTAAAATGTTTTGGAGGTAGAGTTTACAGAATCTCCTAATGGTTTGGTTACAGAGAGAAGGATAATATTTAGATTTTTGTTTTGAGCTATGACACAATGCCTATCTACTGAAATAAGGGAAAGATACATGTAGGGTACAGGTTTATAGTATAAATCTAAAGCTGTCTTTTGAGTATGTATGATAGATATATTAGAGGTCATTAAAGATATATCAAATAGATGCTCTTCCTGGTGATTCAGGAAGTCACTGAGAATGGACATCTAGATTTTGGAGTCTTCAGCATATAGATAGGATTTTTCAGCCATTGGCAGGAATTTAACTAGGGAGACCCAATGGGTGTTATGTAATAGGTTTATTGTTGATGTGAGCTAGAAAGAAAGCATCTGGATTCCTAATCTTAACTTTTCTTCCATTGTTACATGTATTTCTCTAGAACAAACTATACACATTTTCATGGACAAACAACATGGTAAAGTTTCCAAGGGAGTGAGCCTTTAAAATGGCCTGCCTTACTCTCTAATCAATACGAAACTGTTTTTAAGACAGCTGCTATTTTCTGGTGCAGAATGCATCTCAACATTTCCTGGCTGAGTGGTTCTGGAGGCTGCTTCATGATTGCATTTTATGTTACTTATTGAAGGTCCCACAATTGCTATGCCATCTTTCACAGCAAACCATGATTCTGTTGACTCTCCATTGGCAAAAGCATATGAACCAGAAAACGGGCTTTATGTAGGTATCCAAATTATCTTGCTTAGTTTCTTTTTTTTTTAATTTAAGATTTTATTTATTTATTTTTAGAGAGAACAAACAACCAAGTGCAAGTGGGGGGAGGAGCAGAGGAAGAGGGATAAGCACACTCCAGTGATGAGTGTGGAGCCCCACTTGAGGCTTGTTCTCAAAGATAACCCTGAGATCACAACCTGAGCCAAAAATCAAGAGTTGGGGACATTTAACTGACTGAGGCATGAAGGTACCCCAAAATTATCTTGCTTAATTTATTCGGAACTAACCAAATACTTAAGTTAGGAACTCTTTAAAATCTCTACTTAATCCAAATCCTATTTTTCAGAGACAGACTCAAGTCTAAATTTCAGTGAAACCTCTCCATGATGATATCTTTATATCCCATTTTGGTTGAAAATACATAAAGTTTAAATTATTAATTTAAAGTTTTGCATATATATGCTTCACCTTTTCTAGTAAATTATTAAAATTGTAACTTCTGTTTTAGGTTCTTCTTTGAATTTCCTTAAAAAATCTAGCCTAGCTTAGAGAACATAGGAGTTGTTCACTGAATTGTTTTCTGCATATGTTGTTTGTGCGTGAATGTGTGTATGTGTTGTGTATATATGAGGGTGGGAGAGAGAGGGCAGATGTCAAAATATTAATGAGTTCATTTTTGAAACAGGGTATGTGATTTAATAATAAATGTATTTTTGAACAATTTGAAACCATAGAAATATCATAATAATTATATTTTAAATAGCTCTAAATATTTTGGAATTTCTGCATGGATCTATAAATCATGCTATTATTAAATTGAATCTTATATAGCCATTTTTAGGATAAAAACCAGCCAGATGCTGACAATTTCAAATGGCTTAATCTAATCTATTTAAATTTTCATATATTGATTGCCCGTAATACATTGCGAGCATGTTTTATGTTTATAAATGGTTCTCATGTATTATTTTAATCGACTGTTCAGCAATCCCTGATTTATATATCAGTTTATTCAGTACTTCAATATTGCTCATTTTTTCCCTTTTATTGTTAATAAATACAAAATTTGTGATTTTTGTACATTAATCCTTGCGTATATGTGTATCTGTTATTTTTTATAATCCTGATAAGGAATCACTAGTTTGAAGGATATCATCTTCTATAAGTTTCTTGATTCATCCTGATAAACAGACATCTTAAAATAGTGTATTAATTTACTCTTCCATTGGAAGGGGATGAAATAGTCTTGGGAGTCATTTTTCATATTGTATTAGGCTTTTCCATTTGTTCCTAAAATATCTACACCATTTACTATTTTTTTCTTTTGTAAACTTGAGTTTTCTCACTAATTCTTAAAAATATCTTAACTTATGAAAGATATTAACCTTTTCTCAATTATATTAAAATATTTCCAATTTTTTTCCTTTATCCTTTAAATCTTCTGTCAAATTTTAAAGTACAAACAAAATTTGAAGTGGTAAAACATAATATTTTCCTATAAGTATCTTTTTGTTCTTAACACTTGTCAATCTTAAAATCTGTTTTCACCTGTAAATTAAAGTGTTTATTTTTCATATAATTTTATGATGTTTTTAGCTCATTAATCTACCACAAATTTGTTTTCTAATATAGTATGAGCTAAGACTAACTTGACTTTTTAATTGAACACTTTCTTGATTTTTAAATTCTGTTTCTCAGTTATAGGGAATGTTACCTTTATTGTATATTGTATAATATTGTATATTATGGTATACACACATAAATACAAACATGTCTGTTTGTATTTGTATTGTAAAACACTTATAATCTATATTTTTTTATTATTTTTATTTCACTTATTATGTCAATAGAAAATTCAGAGGGCTTTACTTGATATGAATATTATTGAGTGGGAAAGAAACTGTTCATAAACAGGGATACTTCACACTTGAAACGGGTAAGAAGCTAAGAGGCATGAAGTCACAGTATGGCTTATAAAGTGAAAATGAGGACGTGTTTAACCTTTATAATGATTGCTTAATACAGTGGTGTTTCTAGATGGCAGGGGATTGCCTGAAAATGATTTTCTTATGCCATAGGAAAATGATTTAAATTTCATTTTTGATTATCAGAACCATTTACAAGTTTAATTTTGCTCATGTTCATGAAATAAACTCAGAGAAGTTTTGCTTACTTGGTTTCACTGGTTTTGTCTGCTCAGGGGATCTTTAAACCTAATTTTCATTTTATTTTATTTTAATAATTACGACCCTTTTGGTGTCCCAAATATTCACATTATTAGTCCTTAAAGATAATTATTTTATACTTATTTTTAGAAAATTTCAAAATCAATCTATCAAAATCAACCCAAAATTTACTATTGCCACTCTTGTTCTATCACCTTAAATAACTAAGTAAATAAACATTAATCCTATAACTATTGGGATGAGCTATACATTTATTTCAGAAGAAGGCCTTAATTATAATATAAATTATACTAAGTGTTTTGCAAAACATTTGTTTCACAGCATTGTTAAATGTTTTAGCTGTTTGTTTATGATACATAGATATGCCCACTGGTTGAGACACTAAATTATATTATTAATTTTATACTTAATTCTGTATATGCTACTTTATTTTTTATATATCTAATTTAGAAATATATGTAATGATAATCTGTATCCTGTTTTTCACTAAGTATTACCTTTAACAAATATTTTATGTCTTATTGAATTGACCAAAATTTCTTGAAAGAGATTTTACGGTAGTGATCACAAATTTATTGAGAATTTTAGTATTGCATGATTGCTTTTAAGTCTGTAACAAATTTATATATGTTTTATTGCATTGTGAACACACTTCTATTTTTATTTACAAGTATTCATATACTATTTAGAATAATAGTATGTTTTTGAAAACTGTTGTATCATATTTCTTCTATTGACCCTTTTTGTACAATATGCTTATAGAATTTCTCATGATTAAAGTATACAATTTCTAAGACTAAATCACAATTCTGGGATAAGAATCCTTTCTTTAGAATGATTCAACTGATATAATGTTAAAATTAAACTATTTTATTTAAGATTTTTAATACACATATGCACACACAAAAAGAAATTATCATTTGTAATATAAATTTCAAAATTATTTGGAAAGTTTTAGATTTTCTTGTCATCTCAAACAAATTCTAAATTATGGAAATTATCTGCTATTCACCTTTTCTATTCCTGTGGTAATTTATTTTTGTATTTTCCCAGAAAATCATGTATTTAAAAAATGTTTAGTAAGTGCATTATGAAGTATACGTATATATAGTTTTGCAGAACCGTTTTAAACTCCATGTCTTATGGGGTTCCTGGGTGCCTCAGTTGGTTAAACATCTGGCTTTGGCTGAGGTCATGATCCCAGGGTGCTGGGACGGAGCTCTCTGTAGAGCTTACTACTCAGCAGGGAGTCTACTTCCCTCTCTTCCCCTGCTTTTCTCCTTATTCCCCTGCCCCTCCTCATGGTTTCTCTCTCTCTTTCTCAAATAAAAAATAAAATTAAAAAAAATAAATTCCATGTCTTAGATATTTTTCTTTTATCTCACATTAAAGTATAATTTTATGTATTTTTTTATTTTAAATAAGAGGTTTTTGAATTTAATTTACATAATCTGTTTTAACTTTACGTATTCATTCATTATTTTATTTCATTTTTCCTGTGTATTGGGTTATCCTTATGTAGCTATTATTTCCAAACTACCTGGTATAAAAATATATTTCAGTACTTTTTCAGTTTTGAATAATAAAAATATGTGAAGATGTAAATATACTTTGGCAAAACCCTATGCATTTTGATCTATGTTTATTTTCAGGGTTTTTTTTTACATTTAAAAATTAGTAATATTTGTTACGTGCTTTATTTGGACTATGTTCTGGGTTTTGTTGTGTGTGCTCATTGTACTTTAATCAGTCAATAATCCCATTTTAGAGATAAGAGACTTTAGATGAAGAAAAGTTACATAACTCTGCAAGGTTATAACTAGAAATGATATGCCTGGAATTTTAAGCTAAGCAGTTTACATGTACTTACCCAGAATCCTCTCTTTCAGAAAAAGACCAGTCACCCAGGAGTAATTGTTACTTTATTTTTTGTTTGTCCATTATTTATTTATTGCAAATTATGAAGAATTTAAAATGAATGCATTTTAAGCATGCTGTTTGATGAATTTTGACAAATGCATAAACAAGTGTAACCACCAACTCAATCAACCATAATGGAAAAATGGAAATTTCTATAAACCCAGATAGAAGACTTGAACATTTTTCAGACAATTCACATCCCTCAAACACTATGCTGATTTATATCAGCATAGGATTTTATCTTTTCTAAGAATTTATATAACCATATTTTTTTTGTGTTTGGCTGAACTCAAAAATTGACAGTCCTACATTTGTTTGCATTTAGCTGCAGTTTTTTATTTTTTATTTTTTTAACTTCTGAACTTCAGCTAAAAGCATTCTCTTTCAGGACATAAGTTTTCATTTTTCTTGGGTAACTGTCTAAGAGCAGAATTGTTGCATTACAGGTCTATTTTGAACTTTATAAAAATACCTGATTTCCAAAGTGGTTGCTGCATTTGTAACTTACACTGAAAAATTAAGAGATTTTAGTTGTTCTGTTTCTTCAAGAAATATTTCTTTATAGCAGCAATGTCTACAATAGCCAAACTATGGAAAGAATCTAGATGTCCATCAACAGATGAATGGATAAAGAAGATGTGGTATATATACACGATGGAATACTATGCAGCCATCAAAAGAAATGAAATCTTGCCATTCGCAACAACGTGGATGGAACTAGAGGGTATCATGCTTAGTGAAATAAGTCAATCAGAGAAAGACAACTATCATATGATATCCCTGATATGAGGAAGTGGAGA
>PISX010018245.1:0-40857 GCA_004024625.1 Mellivora capensis | reverse complement strand
CTCTAGATTTAAAGTGAGGGGGTGGAAGACAATTTACCATGCTAATGGACATCAAAAGAAAGCTGGGGTGGCAATCCTTGTATCAGATAAATTAGATTTTAAGCCAAAGACTATAATAGGAGATAAGGAAGGACACTATATCATACTCAAAGGGTCTGTCCAACAAGAAGATCTAACAATTTTAAATATCTATGCCCCTAACATGGGAGCAGCCAACTATATAAACCATCTAGTAACAAAATCAAAGAAACACATCGACAATAATACAATAATAGTAGGGGACTTTTAACACTCCCCTCACTGAAATGGACAGATCATCCAAGCAAAAGATCAACAAGGAAATAAAGGCCTTAAATGACACACTGGACCAGATGGACATCACAGATATATTCAGAACATTCCATCCCAAAGCAACAGAATACACATTCTTCTCTAGAGCACATGGAACATTCTCCAGAATAGATCACATCCTGGGTCATAAATCAGGTCTCAACCAGTATCAAAAGATTGGGATCATTTCCTGCATATTTTCAGACCACAGTGCTCTGAAGCTAGAACTCAATCACAAGAGGAAATTTGGAAAGAACCCAGATAACATGGAGACTAAACAGCATCCTTCTAAAAAATGAATGGGTCAACCAGGAAATTAAAGAAGAATTGAAAAAATTCATGGAAACAAATGATAATGAAAACACAACAGTTCAAAATCTGTGGGACACAACAAAGGCAGTCCTGAGAGGAAAAGGTCTCAAATACACAACCTAACCCTACACCTAAAGGAGCTGGAGAAAGAACAAGAAAGAAAACCTAAACCCAGCAGGAGAAGAGAAATAATAAAGATCAGAGCAGAAATCAATGAACTAGAAACCAAAAAAAAACAATAGAACAAATCAATGAAACTAGGAGCTGGTTCTTTGAAAGAATTAATAAGATTGATAAACCCCTGGCCAGACTTATCAACAAGAAAAGAGAAAGGACCCAAATCAATAAAATCATGAATGAAAGAGGAGAGATCACAACCAACCCCAAAGAAATACATTTTTAAGAACATATTATGAGCAACTCTACGCCAACAAATTTGACAATCTGGAAGAAATAGATTCATTCCTAGAGACATATAAACTAG
The DNA here is from genome assembly GCA_004024625.1 of Mellivora capensis. NCBI lineage: Eukaryota > Metazoa > Chordata > Mammalia > Carnivora > Mustelidae > Mellivora > Mellivora capensis. The sequence goes on along the minus strand of PISX010018245.1, from coordinate 39,731 downwards.
CACAACTGGACCAGGAAGAAATAGAAAACCTGAACAGACCCATAACCAGTAAGGGGATTGAAATCGTCAACAAAAATCTCCAAACAGGGGCGCCTGGGTGGCTCAGTGGGTTAAAGCCTCTGCCTTCGGCTCAGGTCATGATCCCAGGGTCCTGGGATCGAGCCCCGCATCAGGCTCTCTGCTCAGCAGGGAGCCTGCTTCCTCCTCTCTCTCTGCCCACCTCTCTGCCTACTTGTGATTTCTGTCTGTCAAATAAATAAAATCTTAAAAATAAAAAAGATTCTTAAAAAAAAAAAAAATCTCCAAACAGACAAAAGCCCCAGGCCAGATGGTTTCCCCGGGGAATTCTACCAGAACATTTAAAGAATTAATTCCTATTTTCCTGAAACTGTTCCAAAAAAATAGAGATGGAAGGAAAACTTCCGAACTCATTTTATGAGGCCAGCATCACCTTGATCCCAAAACCAGACAAGGATCCCATAAAAAAAGAGAATTACAGACCAATATCCTTGATGAACACAGATGTGAAAATTCTCACCAAAATACTGGCCAGTAGGATCCAACAGTACATTAAAAGGATTATTCACTACTACCAGGTGGGATTTATTCCAGGGCTGCAAGGTTGGTTCAACATCTGCAAATCAATCAATGTGATACAATGCATTAATAAAAGAACAAGAACCATATGATACTCTCAGTAGATGCTGAAAAAGCATTTGACAAAGTATAGCATCCCTTCCTGATCAAAACTCTTCAAAGTGTAGGGATAGAGGGCACATACCTCAATATTATCAAGGCCGTCTATGAAAAACCCACCGCAAAGAAATTAAAGGCATCCAAATCGGCAAAGAAGTCAAACTTTGCAGATGATAGGATACTATATGTAGAAAACCCCAAAAGACTCCACTCCAAATCTGCTAGAACTTGTACAGGAATTCAGTAAAGTGTCAGGATATAAAATCAATGCACAGAAATCAGTTGCATTTCTTTACAACAAGACAGAAGAAAGAGAAATTAAGGAGTCCATCCCATTTACAATTGCCCCCCAAACCATATGATACCTAGGAATAAACCTAACTAAAGAGGCAAAGATTCTATACTCAGAAAACTATAAAGTACTCATGAAAGAAATTGAGGAAGACACAAAGAAATGGAAAAATGTTCCATGCTCATGGATTGGAAGAACAAATATTGTGAAAATGTCTATGCTACCTAAAGCAATCTATACATTTAATGCAATTCCTATCAAAATCCCACCCATTTTTTTTTCAAAGAAATCGAACAAATAATCCTAAAATTTATATGGAACCAGAAAAGACCTCGAATAGCTAAAGCAATATTGAAAAAGAAAGCCAGAGTTGGTGGCATCACAATTCCGGACTCCAAGCTCTATTACAAAGCTGTCATCATCAAGACAGTATGGTACTGGCACAACAACAGATTCATAAATCAATGGAACAGAATAGAGAGCCCAGAAATAGACCCTCAAATCTATGGTCAACTAATCTTCGACAAAACAGGAAAGAATGTCCAATGGAAATATTTGAAGACAGTCTCTTCAACAAATGGTGTTGGGGAAATTGGACAGCCACATACAGAAAAATGAAACTGGACCACTTCCTTATACCACACACAAAAATAGACTCAAAATGAATGAAGGACCTCAATGTGAGGAACGAATCCATCAAAATCCTTGAGGAGAACACAGGCAGCAACCTCTTCGACCTCAGCCGCAACAACTTCTTCCTAGGAACATCGCCAAAGGCAAGGGAAGCAAGGGCAAAAGTGAACTCTTGGGACTTCATCAAGATCAAAAGCTTTGCACAGCAAAGGAAACAGTTTACAAAACCAGAAGACAACTGACAGAATGGGAGAAGATATTTGCAAACGACATAACAGATAAAGGGCTAGTATCCAAAATCTATAAAGAGCTTAGCAAACTCAATACCCAAAGAACAAATAATCCAATCAAGAAATGGGCAGAGGACATGAATAGACATTTCTGCAAAGAAGACATCCAGATGGCCAACAGACACATGAAAAAGTGTTCCACATCACTCTGCATCAGGGAAATACAAATCAAAACCACAATGAAATACCACCTCACACCAGTCAGAATGGCTAAAATTAACAAGTCAGAAAATAACAGATGCTGGCGAGGATGTGGAGAAAGGGGAACCCTTCTACACTTTTGGTGGGAATGCAAGCTGGTACAACCACTCTGGAAAACAGCATGGAGGTTCCTCAAAAAGTTGAAAATACCTGTAGCTACCCTACGACCCAGCAATTGCACTACTGGGTATTTACCCTAAATATACAAACATAGTGATCCGAAGGGGCACGTGCACCTGAATGTTTATAGCAGCAATGTCCACAACAGCCAAACTATGGAAAGAACCTAGATGTCCATCAACAGATGAATGGATAAAGAAGATGTGATATATATATATATATATATACACACACACACACACACACACACACACACAATGGAATACTATGCAGCCATCAAAAGAAATGAAATCTTGCCATTTGTGACGACGTGGATGGAACTAGAGGGTATTATGCTTAGCGAAATAAGTCAATCGGAGAAAGACAACTATCATATGATCTCCCTGATATGAGGAAGTGGAGATGCAACATGGGGTGTTTGGGGGTTAGGAAAAGAATAAATGAAACAAGATGGGATCGGAAGGGAGACAAACCATAGGAGACTCTTGATGTCACAAACTGAGGCCAGGGGGCGGGGTAGGGAGAAGGTGGTAGGATTATGGACATTGCGGAGGATATGTGCTATGGTGATTCCTGTGAAGTGTGTAAACCTGGCGATTCACAGACCTGTACCCCTGGGGGTAATAATACATTATATGTTTATTGAAAAAATTTTTTTAAATTATTTTTTTAAAAGCAATAGATAAAATGCCTAGTGCAGTGCCTCACATATGGCAGGCATGGAGATATTTTTTGAATGAATAAAAGATATTTAGATGTGTTAAAAGCCTTTAATAAGGGGCGCCTGGGTGGCTCAGTGGGTTAAAGCCTCTGCCTTCGGCTCAGGTCATGATCCCAGGGTCTTGGGATCGAGCCCCACATCGGGCTCTCTGCTCAGCGGGGAGCCTGCTTCCTCCTCTCTCTCTCTCTCTGCCTGCCTCTCTGCCTACCTGTGATCTCTGTCAAATAAATAAATAAAATCTTAAAAAAAAGCCTTTAATAAACAGGCATTCTGTATTCTTAGATGGGCAAACAGTATTAAGATGTCCTAGTTTAATCCCAATGAAAATTATAAAGAGAGTATGTTTGGGGTGGGAGAAATATATTAAATACATATCCAGGATGGTTATTTTTATTTTTTAAGGAATAGGCATGGGTTGCACTGCCTTACAGGGTTTAAGCAATGGTTAAGGTAAAGAACAGACATGGTGTAGAGTAGTGAGTGCCAGGACAATGGAAGAGAAAGAACAAGGACTCACCTGTTTGGTCGATCCAACATAGAGTCCAGTGCCTTCTGTCTGCAGGGCCCGGAGTTACACTGGTGAGGAAAGCAGATGACCTGCTAGCGCTCCCAGGTCTCACAGATGTGGGAGGAAGCCTGTGAGCACAGGAGGGCTTGAAGTGTTGCAACAAGTGTGTGCTGGGAGAACCCCGGGGGAAGGATGCACACTTTGTTCTCACCTGACCCCAGGCTTAGCACGTCAAGAATGATGTTCCAAGAGCAGGGTGATAGTGGACTTCTTAGATGAAGCAACTGTTGAATTGCAGCCTGGAGGATGAGTAAGAACTGGCTGCAAGCGGGTGGAGGGTGGTGCTTGAGCACCAGGACAGCTGTCTGTTTGAGGAGCTGCAGACCAGAGCGGTGGGTGGAGCTTGCGGGACGGCAGTGGAAGGAGGAGCTGGAACTGAATGGGGAGTAGCCGCCAGATCCTGGGGAGCACAGAGTCCAGGCTGGGGTCTCAACCTTTGTTCAATGGGGTTGGAAGCCGGCACAGGGTTCTAAGCCAAGGATGGCTGAATCTAACTGCGATGGTTTAACTCATGATCTTGCCCGTATGTCTGTAGCCCACAGCTCCGTGCATACAGGAGTTCCTCACGCTCCTGGCCGTGTGCCACACCGTGGTCCCCGAGAAGGATGGAGATAACATCATCTACCAGGCTTCCTCCCCAGGTGAGGGCTCCAGGCTGGGCGTTCCCCGCTGTCCCCTTCTCTGGAGACTTGGGTGTTTGCAGGTACTTGTCAGGTGGGGGGGGAGTGGTGGGGTGGCGTGCCCCGCAAGGACCCCATGGTTTGCCTCTGGCCTCGTGTGGTTTACAGGTTATGGTGACAAGTGATAAAGCCACAGAAAGGTGGTGCTGAGCCCCCCTGACTCTGTAATATTGTGACAGCAAGATGAGACCCCCGGCCTTCTTGCACCTCCTAGCAGACGACCCTGCACGAGACAAAACTCTGGGCGGAGGGAGCGCTGCTTCTCTCTTCACCATACACCCAGCATAGATAGATCTTCTAGCTGCTGGTGGAACTAAGCTGGGTGCTAACTCTTGACCCACTTCCTGGAGCTCTGAATCCCCCCGGACTAGAACTGAAACACTGCCTCACTCAGAGAAGATGTTTAGTCAGAAAGCCATGGGAATGTTGCTTAAGTTCCTTAGGGAGAACTTGACCCCCACCGAGAATAGTAGGTACGCCATCACTCCTGTCCCGATGACTTCGTTTTGGCTTCTGTCTTCCCACCTAACAGAGTGCGGTGCCTCAGGACCCGGGTGCTGGGAGTGAGTGAGTGCCTCCTATATCTTAACCGACCGTGGAGGCCAGACCTCTCCAACTGCTGTGGGTTTGGTTAACTTGAAAAATAACACGGGCTTGGCAGAAGTCCACCATTACGTGTGATGAGTCAATGCCTCATCAACTCTCTTGACAGATGAAGCTGCGTTGGTGAAGGGAGCTAGGAAGCTGGGCTTTGTCTTCACGGCCAGGACGCCATACTCGGTCATCATAGAAGCAGTGAGTGACAAGCCTGGGTATTTCTTCCCTTTGTGCATCACCAACTTTTTTGAAGACTGTGTTTGAAATAACATGTCTGATGGAAACAGGATAGCTACATTCCTTTTTTTTTTTTTTTCCCTGTGAGAAACTAGATCCGTGGCGAAGCTGCTGGTATCACATGATTCTCTCAGCTTATTCGTGTTGTGTTTGTGTTGCAGGCGTTTTTCTCTCTCAGAGATGCTTCTCCATAAGTCTTTCTGGTGTGGTTTGTAGTACAGAAGCAAGCAAGCCTGCTCTTCTGCAATGGTCAGGGGACTAGCCACATGGGCCACGGGTCTGGAGGGCGGGATCTGTGGCTCTGTCTTTGTGGCCTTGGCACCCAGAGTATTCGCACAGTAGAGCCCTCGGTGCACTGGCTTCCGTCTCCCCGAATGGGGGAGACGCGAGTTGGCACTGAAGATCCTTGGCATCTGTAGGAGTTTTTTCTTTTCCCTGGGGCCAAGGGGGTTTATTTATTTTATGATTGATTTTTGAGTTTCCCTGCTCAGGAAGCCTGAGGGGGAAATTTGGTGATAGGAAAAAAAAAAATTTAAATCAAAAATAACATCCAGTAAGGACCCTTGAGGTGGGCAATGGGGAAAATTGCTGGTTAGGATGGGCAAGGTGCTGGCATGTTTAATGCTGACCAGTTAGAGGGGCTACGTTTTGCTACAGGATGGGTTGATGAGGGCCTGGAGGCAGTTACTGCCAACCTGCCCTCCATTTGGGGTAGATTCATGGATTAGAACAGTTTTTGCCTTCATGCATTCTTCTATCCCTAGGCCTTGTTAATGCATTTGAAATTCACTTCTAATTTACATAATACATTGTTATTCCTAACTTAGCGGTACTACATTTTTCTTGTACTTATATGCAAAACCTAGAAAAATCACCTACAGTCTGCCTATTTCTTGGAGCTTTCAGGTTTTTGTCTTCTGGAGTGCAGAGATCAAATCATAATTATTTTTATTTTAAAGTAGAACAGAGTAACTGACAGGGTATTGAATTTCCTTCATAGAAGCCTCTCATAAATGAAGTCTTTACCCCCTTCGGTTTAAGGTGACTCGACATATGCTATAGGATTTTCTGTCATATGGGTGCTGCTCTTTTCTCTGCATTGCAGTGACGGGGACTGGGAGCGGGTGTGGACTGATGGGACTGATGGGAGAGATGAGAAGAGCATGGCTGCTTTTGCTTTGCTCACAGTACTGGGTAAATACGGAGATCTAGAGAGAGAGCCCCCTGGCTTTGTCATCATGGCGGTAGATGCTGACCAAAAGTGGATCGACACCTCTTCGTCTTTTTATTAACCTCTTAAGGCCATTTTTCTGGGAGTAAATAAGACTACGTGGTTCATAAGGGCCACAATAATAACTATAAAATCCTGTTTAACCATAAATACCAGCGTATCCTCAAACCCACATTCTTGAGGTGGTTACCAGCTATTAACATGAGGTGGCCCTACTGGTCATCTTAACAGCGAGTCTGTGGGCTACACATGGTTGCACGGTGGTTGATGGGATAGCAAAGAGGGCTTGGCTCCTGGCAGTCACAGCACTTGTGCCGTTGGGCACATTTCTGAATGCGCGTCTCACCAAGTTGGGACAGGCTGAGGAGAAAGAACGGGCGGTTGCAGAATGAGGGGAATAAAGGCCAGTGAAGGCTGGATGAGGGGGGATCGCTGGTTGTATTTCAGGGTGTGTGGAGAAGGGGTAGGGACTTGTGGTCAGGGCAGTAATGATGGATGGTGCTGCTGTGTGTCAGTCATACACTTGGTAATTTGCATGTTGCTTCATTCATTGCTTCTCAGACCTAGGGGACAGATGCTACCACCATTCCTAAGGAAGCCACATACTTGGTGGCAGACAGAAGATTCAAATTCATTAGGAACTCCAAAGCCCACATTTTTTCCACTGTGATGTAGTAGGGAAATAGAGAGCAGGTTTGATCAAGGAGTTTGAAAGTGGTACACACATAGTCTAGAATCCTCTGGAAAAAATTGAGAATATTGAGGTTCTAACTTTGAAGAATCTGAAGAAAAATAACATTTGATTAATTGCCCTAGAATCTAATGCACACCCATAATCCTTATTTCTAAATCTAAAATCCCAAATCCAAGAAACTTTGAATTCTACGTTTTTCCCCCATATTTGGGGACTTAAGCATTTGGCAGCAAAATGTAACCATAACTGACATGAGGTCATTTGTGGTCCTAAGAATCTCAGTGTGAATAGTCTTACATTTTGCTGTAGAAAATTGATGAGTTGGATTACAGGGTGTTGCCCCAGAACTCCGTGGGGAAATTATGACACATGGTGTTTGCATAAATTTTTATATAAAACTGTAAAATTCTGAATTCAGAAGGATGACCTGCCCCAGGGTTTTAGGCTGACCTGTGTAGCTTGTATCCTGTGTTTTCTCCTGTTGGAAGGGACTGTGTCAGCCTGCTGTTTGACAGCCTGGAGAAGAATGAGAAGCTTCTACCAGAAGGGGGAGCTATTACCCCACAGGATTGGCTCCTGGGGACACCCTAGTTGTTGGAAAGGCCTTTGCAGGGGGATAGGAAGAGAGAATGAGCTGGAGAGGAGGGAGGGCGGGAGAGGGAGTATGTGTATGTACATGTATGTATCATAGAGAGAGGGAGAGAGAGAGAAAGTCCTGGAGGGACTGGGAGAGGTTTGTGACTGGGGATACTGTCGTTTTGAGATTTTAAAACTTTACACCCAGTAAGAGCCTGCTTTTCTTCTTTTAGATGGGACAGGAACAGACATTTGGAATCCTTAACGTCCTGGAATTTTCTAGGTATGTTTCTTTTTCATGCACTTGAAATAAAACTTCCATATATATTTAACAGCATCATCATGGTGTTTGCAACATTGTATAACATGATTAAATACAGTACCTAAGTATTAAATTTATTAAATATATCTCTACAAGCCCTCTCCTCTCTGGATTTGTGACTTTCATTAAAGAAAGTGAAGTAGATCATTTTTCTTTTTTTTCCAAATGAAACCTTATGCTTCCATATCCTCCTCTTTAGATTTCCAGACCTGCTGTTCTGGCATCGGCAGCTGCAGACATGTCTGCATAGTTTGGAGTATGTGACAGGGGCCCTATTTCTGTTGGTCTTTCCCACGTCCCATGAGGTTCTGCTTCGTGCTCCCTCTGAGTGCTCTCATGCCCAGCCTGGGAAACTGATGAGCGGTGGCTGATAAGATCGGTCCATCCCGTCAGAGGCTTTGTCTGAATCAGGCAGTTCTCCTATATATATTCCAGCTCATTCTTCCCCAGTGTGGTTTATTTAAGACCCAGGAATATTTGTTGGATTATTGGCTTCCCTTGTCATTAAAAAAAAATCTTAATGATTTATTTCTTTTCTTAACATTGAACTCAATGTCAGTACTAGAGCAAGGTTCTGTTGCTACCTCAAAATTATGTTTTCCCATTAGTAAAAGTGGGTTTTTTCAATAACCTTTGTTAAATGATTCCCACATTTCCTCTGTCGGCTTTAAAGCTGTTTGAAAAAGATCAATTTTTAACCCTCTTAAGGGAAATGCTTTCCAGCCCTAGCTTTGGTTTTAGGACTGGAAACTTGAGCTTTGGTGGGTCAAGAGCCCTTGAGGATGGGCTTTCAGAGGGAAAGAAGGATGGTTGATAACAGTAGTGGTTCATATAGGGGAGTAGGGGCAGTGTCCCTGTTTGTGGAGGTAAGGAACACACTAAACTTTGCTTTAGACTTTTGTGCCCCATCTCTTGTGGATGTCCTGGAGACTATGCTATTATGTGGCTGTGGTAACTGGGACCAGCAGTTATTCAGGGACAAGGAGGAGGAAAGCGAATTGGGTTAAAACAGGTGACTACGGATAGAGACAGGAGGATGTAGTAAAAACTTTCTGGGGGAATACAAGGGAGTTAAAAGGTTGTTTGTAGTTACAGCTGTAGTTCTATTTCATTTTAGTTGACTCCTCTTTTTCCAGATGCCACTGAATCCTGACAGTACTCCTTTGCAGTACTTGGTGGCGGCCTTGCTTTATACATTTAGAAACTGAGAAGCTGGGTTAACAACTTTGCTGAGAGAGAATTCAGATCTAGGTCAGACAGAGTGCTGTCGGTTAGGATGTGGGAATTTACACAAAGCTGGGAGAGAATATCCCTCAGTCCTAGGAGCTAAGAGTCCATTGGGAATCCTCTTACAGGGGTGGGAGGTCTGGGGCCCACTGTGGTTGGGATGTGTTTCAGGAGGATGAAATGTCTGCAAAAGGCATGGGACAGAAGGTGTAGATAAAGAGCATGCTATGTTTTCTGGTGTGTGGGAGGCCTGCAAGTGCATGGGAGGGCTCTTGGGGGATGAGGCCTGGCTGCAAAGGTGAGTGGAGGTCAGTAAGAACTGGAATCTGTAGGCAGTGGGGAGCCATTGAAGGTTCCATGAGTGAGCATGGGTCATTATGAAAGAAGAATGCAGAAGTGTTCATGGTGGAGAGGGGAGGGCAGTAATAAGGCACACCTCAGTGCTGAGTTAGGAGTGTTCTATGAATTTCTAATTTTTTTCTACTCCAGTTAACAGAAGACACAAGGGGCTTTTGGACTAAGTGGATTTATAGTGAAGCTTCCCCTCTGCTCCTTACTGGGCAGATTACTAAAATTTTGAGCTGTAAAATAACACTTTTACAGAGTATTATCAGGAGTGAATTAAATGTGCATAATAGAGGGTCAAATAGTCCATTTCTGCTCTCCTGCTATAAATAGCTATGCCAGAGAATTTCCATGGGAGGGGACAATAGGCTTATGTCCATTATATATAAATAAAAAGAGTAGGCAATATCCAATTAAAGCCCAGCTCCGAAGGAAAAGGTAAGGAAAATGGAGCTTTGCCATTTTTAGGGCTCTCAGATCACCTTTTGATTTGTTGGGTGCTTAATCATAGGGCATGTGTCCTATCATACAGACCAATGTTGACTGACTGTCTCTGTCTTTTCTTATTCCCACAGTGACAGAAAAAGAATGTCTGTGATTGTTCGGACTCCTTCAGGCCAACTTCGGCTCTACTGTAAGGGGGCTGTAAGTACCGGCTAAGTACTTGTGGGGCAGGGCGCCTCGGCAGCTCCGTTGTTCTGCTGGCTGTTGTCCCCATCCTGCCCTGAGAGTTTGCCCAAGGTCGAAGGGGTCTTTTGGATTGACCTTAAAATTGACCTGGTAGTAAAAGCACGCTGAAGATCGTGGTGGTTCAGGCCAGCGTGGCAGTGGCGGCCCGTGAAAACTTGCTTTTAGCCAGCAGTTGGTTTCAGAAACAGCAGTTTGCTGTGTCGTGCGGTTCTGACTTTGGGAAGATAGAATGATTCACATGGACCCGTGATAATCTTTTCAGTACCCTGAGATGGTGCATGTGTGCGTGTGTGTGTGCACGTGTTCACTAGCAGCTTTTCTTAGTTGTTGTGGTCTGTCATCACAGAGAGCTCTGCTGAGCTGTGTTCTTCGGTGTGTCTCAGCTGAACTGGGTTCAGTGCCTAGTGGGCTGTGCACCCCTTGGCCAGGGTCTCCTGCAGGGTCAGGAGGCAAGAGTGTATTTGAGCAATTTAGGATGTGCCTGTTACCCTTTCTGCTTCTGCATAAAGATGTTATAAAGGTGGACATGTATTTTGCAAATTTGGGTAAATGTAGGCACCATTGTGTCCCTGATAATTCTCTTGACACTTCTGGTTCTTCCCAAAAAGTATTTGTTTGGACACATTCATACCTGATTCATTTTCCAAAGCTCATGACTGACTCTGGCCAGCATTTCTGCTTGCCCACTCAAGTAATCTCATACACACTGGATAAGCACCATTAAAAGAAAGCTAGGTTTAGAATGCAGATTGGAAGGTTTACTTAAGGGATAACCAGTCACAGTGTTTCTCTATTTTAAAGGATAATGTCATTTTTGAGAGACTCTCAAAAGATTCAAAATACATGGAGGAAACACTGTGCCATCTGGAATATTTTGCTACAGAAGGTAAGTGAAATTTGGAAATGTTGTTTTTAAGCATCAGAGTTGTATTTTCACGTGTTTGTGGCTGATGCTTCAGGGGAGCAGTCGTGTTCTGAATGGACGTGTGTGTTTTGTGCAGCCCTTGGCTTCCTCATAGGATATACTTTCCTAGTGCCACCCCCAATGCCCCTCCCACCATGTTCTGTGCCTATGACACTGACAGGATGTGTGCCAGAGTCCACACTCAGCCGACTCTTGACCAGGAGTACGGATGGAACAGGCAGGCCAGCTCACGACCCGTACCATCATTTTGCAGTTATTGTTCTCCTTCTCAGGAAACTCATGAGGTTATTTCCCCTGTCCTTCTCTTGTTATCCCTGTGACACTGGGTTACCATAACTTGAGGAAACAATCATTCATGGAGCCCACAGAGACTAAGAAAGGAGTTCTCTGAAAGGCCTCTAATAACACTGATGTCAGGGTTTCCAGGAAGGGGACGTGATGAAAGCTGGAGCCTGGCCGGAGTGCCGACTGCTGCTTTTTCACCTTCCTGCGTCCCTAGGGCCATGCGTGCACGTGTGCGTGCGCGTGTGTGTGTGTGCGTGTGTGTGCGTGCGTGTGCACATGTGCACCTGCTGAAAAGCCCAGGTCGTCCACATGATGGCCCACTGGGCTTTTATTGCCATCTTGAAATGTGCCCAGTGCCCCCTCTACTTGCTGATGCCTGTCCCCTGCACATGCGCATAGGGGCCATGCCCAGCTCCTGTGCTTCTCTCTGTAGGGAGTTCACTCTGTGGCTTCCACGTACTCTCAGATTTATACACATGGTGGTTTACAGCAAAACACGCTGGAGTTGTTCTCCAGTGCCCTTTTTAGATGCATGAAAGTTGAATTAGAGTGACCTAAAAAGCAGGCAGTTTCTTTAATTTTTTTTTTTTTTTTTTTTGAGCATGCTGGTTGAAAATGGACCACATGATGTCACCTGGGAGGGAGGGTATCCTGCTTGCTTGGGTCTCTGGATACACTGGGGCTGTTTTGGCAGGCTTGAGGACTCTGTGTGTGGCTTACGCCGACCTCTCTGAGCATGAGTATGAGGAGTGGCTGAAAATCTATCAAGAAGCCAGCACGATACTGAAAGACCGAGCTCAGCGGTTGGAAGAGTGCTACGAGATCATAGAGAAGGTAAGTACCTGCGAGGCAGCTGTTGCATGCCCAATGAGGGGCTCCACTGAGTAGAGAACAGAGTCTTTGGACAGGAACCGTTTCGCTCTATAGCCATGTTCCCTCTTCCTGTATGTATCTTAACCATTAGCTTTTAATGAGGTCTTTTTTTGCTTTAAGAAACACTTAGTTTTTATGGGCTACCTGGAAGGCTGAACCACCTTTAGCTAAAGCGTTAATGGTATCTTAAGAAGTATCAGGTCAAAGACAGTGTCAATGACTCTCAGGGTTTACCGAAGATTAGACTTAATGAGATTGCTCACCTTATTGAGTTACAGGAGCCTTCAGAATGTGTAGGCTGCTTGGACTCTGTTCATTCTAAGCATTTTCACACTTATTCTAGTAGTAGCTACCTTTGCCATTGCAACTCCGTATTGCCTACTCTTACTTTTGTTGTTGTGCCAGGCCTTTGCAGTTTATCCCAAAGCGTTATGTAGCTTTCTAGGTATTGAATTCCCTCAAATCTGGCAGCTGGATTTCACCTTTTTTTCTGGTTCATGTCTGCAACCATTGGCCCATTTGTATTTTTTTTTAAATCACTCTTGGCTTTTATTAATATTCCGTTGTTGTTTGTGTTTTATATTTACTTATTTGTCACTTTAATGGAATTTGATTGGAGTAGAACAGAATTCAAGTGTTTATTTGCTCTGCTTTACTAGAAATAAGCAAAATTACTTTTAGAATCAGAAAACGATTGCATAGATGATGGGCCTGTGTGGCACCAAGCAGTGGTAGTTCTGTTTTCCCATAGTTGGGTAATCAAGCTATAGCGCCCTATCCTGGGGGGGGTCGGGGGGCCTCAGGGGAGGTAGGTGCTGTGTGAAGGGGCTCTGGAACCTGCCAGGCCAGTACACAAGGTACGGACTGCTGAGGGGCCTCCACCTCCCCATGCATCCACACCCATCCTCACTGTGAGCTGGGCTCTGTGGGCCTGGAAGAAGTTTAATAAGGGCAACATTTGATAGTTCCTCAATCTTAAGATGCTTCCATATTCTCATCTCTGGCTGTTGAAATGTTAGCATCAGCTGTCCCTTAGTCTTGTATCGTCAGATGAGTGTTATCATCTAGAATCAGTTTTTCTCTTGTGTTAACCATAACATAATATGTATGTTACCCATCGGTAGGGTGAGAGGGGAAGGCTCACCTTCTGTGAATATCTTCAGGATAATTTGCCCGTATGCTTTACTGCTAGGTGACTTCTACTCTAACATGTCCATGGTCCAAGAAATAAATGATGAATGCTGGGTTGTCTGTGTGTTTCAGGTGGGTCTAATATTGCAGATAGTTTCAGAATGCCGCATATCATTAATTACCTGCAAACAAAGGTTTAGTGTAGAGGAAATAAGAGAACTGTTGGACCATTTTGGCTGCCTTTTGGGGTCAGTTTTGTCCTTGATGTTGCTCTATGTACCAGTCTATAATCGAGGTTCTTTTTCAATCTAGAATTTACTGTTACTTGGAGCCACAGCCATAGAAGATCGCCTTCAGGCAGGTGTTCCAGAAACCATAGCAACTCTACTGAAGGCAGAAATTAAAATCTGGGTGTTGACAGGAGATAAACAAGAAACTGCAATTAATATAGGTAATTAATTTTAAAATTTCCTGATGTTGATTTTGTATTTTTTTAAAGTGTCTGGTACGGGCACCTGGGTGGCTCAGTGGGTTAAGCCGCTGCCTTCAGCTCAGGTCATGATCTCAGGGTCCTGGGATCGAGTCCCGCATCGGGCTCTCTGCTCATCGGGGAGCCTGCTTCCCTCTCTCTCTCTCTGCCTGCCTCTCTTTCTATTGTGATCTCTCTCTGTCAAATAAGTAAATAAAAATCTTAAAAAAAAAAGTGTCTGGGAGAAGTGCCTGGGGCTTCCTCAAATCCATTGACAGATGATGTTTTAAGGCCAAGAAAAGTTTATCTAAATCAAATGAGGATGCTTTTGTGAGCATTATCTGCCTAGGATGAACATTAAAACTCTATCTCCCTGAATTGTATTAAACACACTTATATAAGATACAGAATTCAAGACTCGACAACTTTTTCTTACTATTTTCCTCACAAAATTGTAGTCTGGGACTAAGATCATCTTTTCACTAAGTTTAATATGCATTATAATTTTAAATAATTATAGCCACTTGAATGATTTTACCAACTACTGGATCTGCTAACAGTGTGTCTCTTCCTTTCCCTTCCCTGTCTGGGTTGGTAACCTCTTTGCTTGCTAAACATCATGGAAATGAAAATTGGGGAAAGGGAATTTTAAGTCCAGATAACTTACATGAATGTTAAAGAGGCACATTTTGAGTTTGAAAGGAGTTGAAATGACTAATTTTAGGAGATCTGATTTTGGTTATTGAAGTTGCTTTCAAGTTACCTGGTGCTTCTAGCCCCATTACAGCATAAGAAGCTCCAGTGCGTATGTGACCAAATGAGTATGTAAGGACCGCATGACTTATAACGTTATTTACAGAAGTAGACCGTGTCACAACTCCCTGCAGAAAGAACACACTGGAACCTCCAAATTTAAGTGACTCTTGCCCTATTGGGAGCAGTCTCCTTGGAATATTATCAGTTGAATCCAGAGGTGCCTTTCCTTAAGCCTTCTCTTTTGAAGCGGCCCGGTCTCTCAGATAACCTCTGTAGTAGACTGATACCTCTTCTCTGCAGTGAATGTTGTTTTTGGTTTAATAGGTAAGAGTCATTTAATCATTGTTTAGCAAGGTTGTAGCTAGTCACTTGCAATCTGGGCTCCCACAGGAGTGCAATCAAAGTCACAGGTGAATGACGTGTGACTCATGAACAGTCTTGGAAGCTCAGGTACAGACTTTGTCTGTGGATTTGTTGTCTTTCAAATGCATGTTTCTGGACAAAAGTGAACAGTGTTTCTGTGTGGATCCCTCACTACTGCTGGGAAATAAAAACCCAGAGTGTACAGCCCTTTAGTGATGTCAGCAATATTTTTGTAAAATGAGGGTAAACACCTGCTTTTGGTACACTGTCCCTTGAGGTCTCTTTCTATGTATGTTGTTCCTTCAGCTATGATTTCTCATGTAAATTTGGGCTAATACACCTGGTACTGATATGTGACTCCTGTGATTCATATAGAGCACGGAAAGTTGACTGTTGTCCTGAAATGCTGACAGGTTAGGGAATGCTTTCTGCTCACTTAGAGCAATATCAAAGAAGTGAGTAACCCCTCGAGTTAAGATTGCGCGATAATGATAAGATCTGGAAAACAGAGCTTGAGGGTTCCTGCTGGACTATTGACCTTTTTATGCTCCTAGCCCCGGACGACTTCCTTAAGTACTTTCTGGTGTTTGCTGTACGAAGCGAGTGTGACTTTGCTGGCATTGCGCTAGCTGGAAAAGGGCCGCTGTCCTCATGGCCTCTCCACCAGATCACCCTGTCCTTGGGCAGCACACGCATCCCTCTTCCTGCTTGTTCCTTTGTCATACCTGAGCATGCCAGGGTCTGGAGGAGTTTGGAATAAACACAAATGAGGGCTTGAAAATCAACCCAGAAAACACAAATGGGTTATAATTCATAAAGGAAAGTTCGACTTGAATGCTGTGAGGCTTCTCTGAGCCTTACAGTATAATTGATGCCTGCCTGAAGAGTTTGTAAAAATGATGGGTATATTATTTTGTGCTTTTTTTTCAAAGAGAGTATAGGAACATGTGTAGTTTTGGTACCAGAAACATTTGTTGCCATTAGATATTTTAAAATTGATCTTTCTTAGCAACTACTCTGCAAGACCACAGTGAGATATTGCTTCCTGCTTATGTATAAGCTGATGACTGCTGATGTCTTGTCTTCTGAAGGCTTTTTTCTACTCCCATTTCTTTTCCTAGTGTATCAGAATTCAGACATATCTTTGGTGTTATTAAGTATGCAGCCAGCAGCCAGGAAACTGATATTCTTTGAAAGAGCTCTGTCTGAATTACCTTTTCACTTTGCCTTCAGAATTTATTGGTAATCCTGAGCAGTCATGGGCTTAAATGCCACTTTCCAATTTAGGCTATCTCTCGAGTCTGTAAATGATGCAGAAGGCTCAGCAAAGGGTCGATTTTGGGACACCGTATCAGACTTGTCCATGCCAGACCACAGGGACAGCTATAAGCACAAGGTCGTGCCCCAATTCAGTATGGATTGTACGTCTGTTTACTTGTCCCGGGTTCCACATCCCCCCGGTAATCTGAGCCATTACTGATCCATCTTCCATACTGTGGCATAGTCTGTCCATGGTAGTGCATTCTGTGTGCATTTTTTGGGCACCCAGAAGATATGTGGGAAGAATATCAGGTGTCTAGCAGTTCTATGTCTCTGTGGAGGAAGGACAAGAGAGCAAATGAATGGAATGTCTGCTGAGTGCAGCGGTCTGCTAGGAGTGCCTTCTGAATTCTGTCTTCAGTCTCTACATACGAATGGTCTTATTGCTCAAGGGGGAAATTCAGTGTTTATGAAGGTTAGGTTCTTTTTCATGACCAAGCTGGCTTGTAGGGCTCTTCACTTCTGGTGCAGGGCTCTCTTTAAACAGATTCACATAGTTTTCATAAAACTGTTGTCTGAAATTTGAAGAGTAGGGGACAGTGGTCCTGTGTTCCAGAAATTCCAGGATGTACATTATTGTCCTGTGTCAATGTCCCTGAAATTGGGATGTCTTATAACTATTGACTCTTACAACTGTTGACTCTTACCATTAATCATATGGTCTTAGTGGTACTTATGGTAAGAGTTCACCTTTGGAGCCGACAGTTGGTATGTGGGGTTGTTGGCTCTCCTTGGCATTGGGTTTATCTATTATAGTTTAAGAAGTGCTTATAAGGGATACCTGGGTGGCTCAGTTAAGTGTCTGCCTTTGGCTCAGGTCATGATTTCAGGGTCTTGGGATCAAGTCCCTCTTGGGGCTCCCTGCTCAGCAGAGAGCCTGCTTCTCCCTCTGCCTGCTGCTCCCATTGTTTGTGTTGTCTCTCTTGTGCTCTCTCTCGCTCTCTCTGACAAATAAATAAAATCTTAAAAAAGGAAGCATCTGTAAAATGTAACTTTTAGTTCATACCTTGCAAACATTTAAGTCAAATTAAGTTCCAGGGTATTTGTGTCTCTTAGAAGCCAATGAGTGCCATATAGACCGTCTTCTTGCCTGTGGGTTTTAGGTAGTTGGGAACTGGTATGACGCCAGAATCCTAGTGTGCTGGGCTTGAATTTATGCTAACTAGCTATGTTTCAAGGAGTTGGCAATTTTCTTTCTTAACTTAAAGATTTGGCATCCGTTAGTCTAAAGTGAAATTTCAGATGTAGTCTTTGTGAGTCATGTCATTTCCTTATTACCACTGGGTAAGACATCTATTAAATAGGTAGACAACAGATATGAAGTCTACAGAATCTATAATTTTTTTTCCTAATGAATGTAGGATGAGAACAAAAGCCATTTTAAAGTCATTAAGTGGGAAAGAGCTTTCCTTGAACCATTTCTAAGTTGTTGTGACTCATCATTTAATACTTGTAAACCACTTCTTACAGTTTTAGAAGTTTAATTTTTAAAAGTGAGTAAATACGGTGCCTGCCCCTATTAGTGCCTATAGTTTGTCTTGTGTGTTGAAAGGAAGACCAGATTCTATTTTCAGTGAAGCTGGGACATTG
The DNA here is from genome assembly GCA_004024625.1 of Mellivora capensis. Lineage (NCBI taxonomy): Eukaryota > Metazoa > Chordata > Mammalia > Carnivora > Mustelidae > Mellivora > Mellivora capensis. The sequence continues at coordinate 21,899 of PISX010018245.1, read as the reverse complement.
TTTGGTGGTGGTCTCAACTTCAGTGTTGTTTTAAACAAAAGTCAGACACATTATTTCTTGATTACCTGCAGCTGGCTACTCAAGGCTCAGGGAACTCACATTCCTTCCCTAATTGGGGCATGAGTTACTTCTGAGACAAAGCAGAGGGTGACATAGATGAGAAAGTACTAATTGTGCAGGATAGATAGTGAGTATGACTGGTGTTCATAATAGATAGTGAATTAATGTTAGCTAGAACTGAGTCCTCTCTGTCAGTTTTTTTATATCTGATTCCTTGGAGATAGCCACCCTCCCTTTTTTAAGGATAGAACTGAGGCACAGAAATACCACGCAACTCAGCATAGGTCACAGAGACGGTGAAGGTGCCAAAAATCTGGGCATGTACCTGTGACAGTTGATATTCATTTCCTTGAAGGAAAAATATTGAGTCCAAAAAGACCAGGGAAGCTTCTTGGATGACATAGGTTTAGAAGTGGGGCCTTTGAGAATTTGTTTAAAAAAAAAAAAAGAAAGGCATAAGGAGAGCACGTGATGTGATGAGCAGTGTTATAGGCAGCTGATAAATTACTGAACTCTACCTCTGAAACTGATGATGTACTATATGTTGGCTAATTGAATAAAAAAAAAAAAAAAGTCTGAGCAGCCCAGTTTGGTGAGGGGGATAGGTTTGTGAGGCAAGGCTGAGGCCATGTGCTCTTACATGTGACAGGCTTCCTGATAAGGATCTGGAGGGAAAGGTGCACAGATGTGTGGTTCTGTGGACATGTCCTTAGCTTCCTGGTTCTCTGGATGATGAAGAACTTTGTACTGAGCCTCTTTGACCCCATCTGGAATAGATTAAGAATACTGTCTTTCATTATCCATTCTTGATGTTTGGCAGTATGTTTCATATATTTATACGCAAATATTGATCAGACTCTCTCTCAAAATATTTAGGACCGACACACTTACTAAGGGTTTGGAACCATGCCGAATCCTAGTGATGGGTAGCTTTATTAATCTGATCCTAAGATACATGGTTAGTAAGGATAAACTGTCCCTAACCCTTCCAGAGATGTCTCCTGAGAAATCTGGATTTGGGTACCTTTGACAATGTGAGCTTATCTCAAAAGGAGGTAGAATGATGACAAGGTCTTTGAGATTTGGTTTGGTGATAATTTCTAGCATGGATAATTATTTTCTTAAAATCATGCTCTAAGTACCATAGAGTCTGTAATATTTTGATTTCTTTGAATGTTGATTATACTCAGGTAGTAGAAAGACTGAATGTTTTTGTAATGTGCTGTTAATTTCAGGTTAATAAAAAGTGAAATCCCAGAGGTTCTCTCCTTAGTGATTTTATGGTCGTTTTGTTAGATTGCAAGATTAAAGAACTAGACCTTAATTTACAAGCGTGGATTGACATTTCATACCTGGCTCTTCTCCAAGAGTTGATCTCATTTTATCCACAAACATTAGAAATCAAGCACACCAAACTGGAGGTGACATGATTTAATTTGCCACATTCGCTAAGTCACAATTAGCTGTGTTCAACTTCCGTGTTCTGTACAGTGCAGGTGTTCTGTATGATAATTCTCTAAGCAGAATCTCACTTCATTTTCCAAATTAACAAACAAACAACAAAACCCATTTCCAGAAACCTTTAGTTTTGTATATTGAAATTCATGGAAGTGTAAGTGGTTTTATTTCTTGCCCTCTCCCTGCAACGGCTAAAAAAAATACTAAGAGCTTTTCCATAATATCTTTGTGTAGCTTCAGTTGTCAAGAAGCATTTTGCTTAAACTGAAAAATATAAAATAAAGCAGCAAGCTAGGGCTTAAAAATTATAGCTAGCTTCTGCAGCTGTTGTTCAAATAAAAAACTACCAGCAAATCCTTTTGCATTAGTTATACTAAATTTGTAACAGTCAATGTTGCATGAAGTTGCTGGAGGTCTCTGGGGATATAAAGAAAGATCAAGCCTCCCATAGTGGGAAATAATTACAGTTGCAGCATCCCCTTTTGTAAATGAAAATAAAGTGTAGACCTCTCTTCTGGACTGATCTAAGAATTTAAAGGAAAGAAGAATACACTTGTAAAATTTTAATGGGAAACAAAGACTTTAATTTTGTCAATCTAATCAGGCAGAACTTTGTATGGCAGTCTGGGAAAGTCCCAGTTTTACTCATCACTATTATTAAAATATGAACTTGAGGGGCGCCTGGGTGGCTCCGTGGGTTAAGGCCTCTGCCTTCGGCTCAGGTCATGATCCCAGGGTCCCGGGATCGAGCCCCGCATCGGGCTCTCTGCTCGGCGGGGAGCCTGCTTCCTCCTCTCTCTGTCTCTCTGCCTGCCTCTCTGCCTACTTGTGATCTGTCAAATAAATAAATAAATAAAATCTTAAAAAAAAATATGAACTTGAACAAGTTTGAAAACTTATAGAAAATTGTTCCGTGTTTCCTCCCTTTTTTTTTTTTTTTTTGTTTTCGTTTTTTGGTCTTAAAGGTTAAACAGGTTTTTGCCCATGTGGTATTATGATTTTAAATTATTCAGTTTTTTCTAGTTTCTAAAATAATACATAGTTGTTTTAGCAGGCAAAAAATCTCATTCCCTTGAGGTAACTATTGTTAACAGACTGGACTGTATCTTTATGGTATTGCTTTTAAAAATATTTGGATTAAAAGCCATAAGTTTGTGCTTCAGGACTTGTGTTCTGAGGTGATCTACAAAATGTTCTGAAATGACCATTGTTAGTGAAGGATATAATTTGTACATTCCAAAATAAACAAATATTTATTGTCTCCTTCCTAAACAACAAAAACAAGAAAACAGGGTTTTCTTAGTCTTAACTTTTGTGTGTTTTGAAGTCTATTTGGTGTCTTTTAATAGAGTTTCCTTAGCATGGGGTTGGAGAAGGAGGGGGGGAGGGGGGGAGGTTGGGATGCCCTGCTGAGTAGAATTGTCACATAAATGCAGTAGTTCTGAGACTTGCCCATTAGTTAAATGCCTGTCTCCTTGTCCACTTAAATATAGCATCTCTTACGGATATTTTAGCTCTTCTGTGGAGCAGAATCCAGCCTCCTTCTTGCTTTAGGAACAGCAATGGTTAAGCCCCTTCCTTGAGACTTACCCAGGTACTTGCTTGAAGGTTGTAATTCCCTAGCTGATGATTTGTTTCATGTTTCTGTGATCATTAATACTTTATCTTCAGATGCTGAGGAAAAAGAAACAATTTTCTAGGTGGAAGGATTCTTTTCTTACCTTTTCTCAATAAGACAAATTGAGATTGGAGATTGGTGAAAAGTGCCAACTCTCTCAGCTTGAAAGGAGCCTTTCCTTTCCTTGAAAGGAAAGAGTAGAGTCCTGATGGACCTTCAGGGTCTTAGGATTTGCTGGAGCTGATATTCCTCAGAGTGTGTGGATTTGAGGGGAGTGGAGGGTGGGCTTTCTTTCTGGTCTGTGGTGTCACTGAGTGTCTCCAGATGTTTTGGTGTGGACTCCAAAGCCCGAGTAGGAAAGTGGTTCAGAGAAAACATGTTCACCTTCTGGGAAGACGGGTAGAGGAGTATCTTGCTTAGCCTGTAGCGATAACTATTTTAAAATGAGATGGAAATTATTCGTAAGAGTCGGTTTTGGAAGACATACTTTTGTTCTAAACAAACTTTTTTTTTTTAAAACTCAGGTTTAATTCTTGAGATGTGGATTGCTTTGAACTTGGATAGGAAAAGGGATACCCTCGACATATGACAATACTCCTTTGAAATCTGTTGTGAGAATTACCCACTTTTTAAACAAAGAAATGAGGGATTTTGCTAGTAGAGTAGGCTCATTTACACTGATTTGGAAACACCATCAGATTCCATGTATTATCCTAAAGTGTTAGCTATTTTTTAAAGCTAATCCAAGGCTTTTCCTGATGTTTTACAAGCATGAAGAAAAACCCATGGGAAATTGACCAATATTTAGCCATTAGGTTTGAAGACCTTCTCAACCAGTCTATTCAGGCTGTCTGCAAGAATCAAAATCTGATTAAATTAGAACTTACTTTTCCTGTCCCTGCACGCTTGTCCAATTCCTCTGTCTTTCCCAATAGGCTTAAAAAGACAATACGGAAGGCATAAGAAGGGAGACTGAATTTAAATAGCTACTGGAAAGCAATGAGTTCATGGAAGGGATGGTAAACTCACTTGTGTTGCTCTTTCCTCCGCTCTAGGATATTCCTGCCGGTTGGTATCACAGAATATGGCCCTTATCCTGTTGAAGGAAGATTCTTTGGATGTAAGTAGTTTTTCAAAAGTTGTATTTGTTATTATGGTATTAAACTCTTTATTTTTACTATAACCGATAATGAGGGGTTTTTAAATTAAAAAACAATTCTAAAACTGTCCTGTGTATTTTCTTATTTATGAACAGATGTCATAAATTCCTATCTTTAAACACCAAAGTAGTAAATTTGGAACAGTGCTTCATGATACTTTCCTTTGTTTATCTAGAATTGTGCATTTAAAATGTTAATGGGACCATTTTGATTTGCTAAGTGGTGGTGGTTCACTCCAGAGTAGATTAATAAGGAGACTAGGAGGATTTTTCTTTCTAGCACAAACTTTAACACAAAGATACTATTCAAGTGTCAGGAGTTGTTTGAATTTATACAGGAATAGGCTCATGGAGGATTGAACAGCATGGCTCTCTGATCATTTTATAGACCTGTGCCCACGCATTCAATGGCCTAAAGCCTCTGAGGAGACCAGAGTTGGGAACTGATGTGAGGTTAACCAGTGACCTGGGAAGTAGTTTAATGGAAAGCTGTCAGCTGAGCAATGAAATTCCATTTGTCAGGACTTGTAACAAGGACTTGTTACTGCTTAGAACCCAAGGCCACCCTTCACGCAGTATATTTAAAGCTCCTTGTAGGAGCAGATGCCAGCGTTAGTAAAAGGGATGAGATATGGTACAGAGACATTTGTACTTGCAGATCAGGAAGGCCCTGAGTCCTCTTGAGAAGGCCTGCACATACTCCACCTCTTCAGGACTCCCAAGGCAGGAGTCAGGGTTGAGTCTGTGTGCCTCCAAGGCACCATTGCAAGATGCTGCTCCAGGGCTTGGAAGCATCCTCCTTGGATGCACTCACAGCCCGTGAGCATACCCAGAATGTCTGTGCCAGAGGCTCCCTGGTTTGCTGATGATCTTCTAGACCCAAGGCATCCACAGCCTTAAACTAAGCCTCTTATGTGGTGATACCTCAGGAGTGAGGCTATATTTTCCCTTTATGCCAGGTGTTCTCTGGAATCGGGAGTTGGGCTTTGACTCTGCACAGCAGTCTAAAGCCATAAGTACAAGCTGGGACTTTTGGTTGACCTAGACTAGACCATGGCGTGATTTGTGAAGCCAAACAAGTTTCACAGAGTGTGCCTGGCTTCCCTTGGCAACCTTTTAAGAATTTTTCTTCCTAACCAGTGTTGAACATCCTCTTTTAGTGCAATGACTTTCATGTACTCAGTATCTGCTGAACGGAGGTGCAATTTCTATGGACTTTTTTTGATCCATACTCCAAGGGATGTTCCATATTTCTGACTAGAGTCCTTTCTCCTCTTTCCCCTCCCCACCCCTTTCACTTTCTTCCCCCTCATTCTTTAGTTGGGTTGAAGGCATTCCTATTCTCAAAATATTTCATTTGGTAGGTGTGGAATAAAAGCTGAGTCCTAGGGAAATAAATCAGGACTATAGTAGATCCCAGTGGAGCTCCCTAGTTGAGCTTTTCAGGTTGCAGAGCTCTGAGGTTGAAGCAGACAAGAGAGGAACAAAGAACGTGGCCCCAGAATTAAAAGCATTGGGTCTAGCTTCCCTTACTTCATGCCACATGTAAGTGGAAGCTCATCCCATTCACTTCACTTCTTAAAAGGATCCTAGCCCTGAATTGCCTGTTGTCCAGTGTTTCATATTTTTGTTTCCAATTTTCTAGTTGTTTACAAGTCTGGTGTCTGTTACTTTATGATGCCTAGAAGCAAAATTTGATTGATGTTCTTCTGCCTCTGTAAGGTCATCTTTGAGAAATACTAATTTCAAGTTTACAGGTCTGCACCACTTGGATTTTTCTTTCCTGCTCCTAGAGCTTGGCCAGTTGTCCCTGATTTTGAGAACTTAGGGAAACAACTGGTTCAGGAGAAAAAGAAAAGAGTAGAGTGTTGATATGACCTCTTGGTTCCAGGGAAGAAGCAAGAGGATGGCTGGAAAATCAAAGAAAGAATATCGTAGATGATAATTTAAATAATGTTTTGGTACTGCTTGTCATGGACAACTAGCATTCTCCCCGCCACCCCCCACCCCACTGGTGATAAGAACATCATCACTGCCTTGAAACCCACGCAAGTGAAATAATTAACCCCAGATTACCATCTTTGGACTGTTTCTTAGAACTGCTTCTGATACCTAATACAGGAATAGTCAGGATTCAGTGCAGGAAATTGTGACAGCCAGGTCTGATCAGAAGATAAATACCCCACATATTATTTGAACAGAGTGATTTTAATAAAATTGTGAATTAAGTGTGAAGTTGTTAGATAACAAAAAGTATAAAAAGAGAATTCTAGGACAAGTAACAACCCTTAGGAAAAGTCAGAATCGGCACTTTCTGCAAATGAAGTTTTCTTGAACACTACCACCTCCCTTCATTTCCACGTTGCCCATGGCTGCTTTCATACTGCAGTGGTAGAGTCAATGAGTTAGAGACCACATTAGAGACTTTTGGCACCTAAATCCTAGAGTATTTACTATCTTGTCCTTTCTGGGATTGTTTGCCTATCCTAAGGTACCTTGTGGAAACTGAAGGAAGCATTGACCCCTCCTAGGGCTGAGGGAACACAGGAGAAAAGGTGGAATTATTAATACTTTTAAACTTCAGAGAGGGAACTCTCAGAGCTGATCCTCGGATCTCTGAAGAGGGGGAGATGCCTGGCTGGTCTAGTGTCTCTGCCTTTGGGGTAGAAGACAATGAAGATAGTTTTCTGAGTGTTGGTGAAATCTGAAACCTGGCTTCATCTTCTGCTGTTGGAAGGAGCTGTGCTTGCCAGGGTGGAGAAGCAACTCTCAAGGGAATTGCAAGCAGACAGGAAACCCACAGGAGACAGGCAGGAAGGAGCAAGCTCATGGGCAGATTGGCAGTCTCTCTCCTCTCCTCTTGCACCACCTACTGGCGGAGCCTTGCATGGAGCCCTTTGGCAAATCCTAGTATGTTTTGTAGAGTTCCTGTTCCAGGATTCCAAACTACATGTAGCAGGGTAGCCTTGAGGCTGAGAGTTGTTGACTAAGTTACTGGCACAGAAACTGAGTTCAAGTATAAAGAAAGTTAAAACAGTAAATTAGATGCTCGCAAAATTACTGGAAAAGCTGAAGGAGCAGACGTCTGCATGTCCTAGGTGGGTTTCCATTTCATGCATCCTGTGTTTATGTCAATGCTTATGCATATGTGTCTATGTTTATGCATCCATGTTTACTGTCAAGGTCAGGACACCGTTGTTGCTGTCCCAGGAGACTTGAGGAAGTCACTGCTTAGCTTCCAGCTTCCTACACCTATGAAGCTAGGACGAGGTGGTAGAATTTGGAATACTTTCCCCGATGAAAAAGAATCGCTCTCTTCTTTCTGTTTTCCAAATCTTACACAAATGTGTCTCATTGAAAGAATTCACCCTGAATCCTGTTAATAAGGAAGTCTGGGAAATGTTTTAGCTTTGCTGGCCTTGCCATACATAGAGAAGAACGTAGAAGAGGTTGGAAATAGAATCCATCAGCAAACGGTATCTAGTACTGGCGAATTCATAGGCAAGAAGTGGGAATCAGGAGTACACAGGATGTTATAGGATCTCACTGATGTGGTTGATTTTAACATACAATAGATTCTTTACTTTGTAATGACATGTAGAGTCACCATAAACATTTTGTGTACCACTCAGAAGTTTGTTTCTGTTGTTCTCATGGCAAAGCACTGAACAGTTGTCAGTCTTAATGGTGATGAATGAGAACATAGTGGTTAAGGAACTAGTTTCTGGAATGCCTGGCCACATTCAGATGCTGATGCTTGGGCTTAGAAGAGTCTTTGACTCACAGTGAATTCTCCTAGTAAGTCATTTACTATTTTCTACTTTTCTTTTACAAAAGCCCAATTTCTAATTTGGTCTTTTCTCTAGTGACAGGTGGCTCCCTAGTAAGTTACCTAGAGGACTTTTACAATATGGAAGCGCATACCCATATTCATACCCTCAACTGTACTGTCATTTGTTGCTTCCAGATGAAGGGGAGATTGCATTCTTTTTAATTGGCTAAGTAATATTTTGGGTGTGTGTGCGTGTATGTACCACCTTTTCTTCATCCATTTATCTGTTGATGGACAGACACCTGGCTGCTACCATATCTTGGCCCCTGTTAATAATGCTACAGTAAACGTAGGGATGCATGTATCCCTGAGTTAGTGTTTTTGTTTTCTTTGGGTAAATACCTAGTTGTGGAATTACTGGATCATGTGGTGTTTTGGTTTTACTTTTTTGAGGAAACTCCATGTTGTTTTCTACAGTGATTGTACCAATTTCATCCCCACCAGTGGTTCACAAGGGTTCTCTTTTCTCTACATCCTTACGAACACCTCTTTTCGATACTAGCTATTCTGACAGGTATGAGATGATACCTCATTGTGATTTTGATTTGCATTTCTCTGATGATGAGTGATGTTGAGCACATTTTCATGTGTCAGTTGGCCATCTGTAAATAAGTCACCAAGGTGAGAAGTCAGAGAAATAGCATAGGGGATATAGTTAATATTGTAATGTTGTTTGGCAACAGATGGTGACTACACTTAGCACGGTAAGCTGTGAGCAATGCAGAGAATTGGGAGTCGGTGTTGTACACGTGAAGCTAACGCAGCATCGTGTGTCAACTATATTTAATAATAAATGAAAAAGAAGACGAAGGTGATGTTTTAATGTGTGATATGGTGATGGGTTTTTTTGGTATGGAGAAAACACTTGAGGAAGATATGTTTAGAAATGCCTGTGAAGCAGAAAGTGTGGGTTGTATCTCTTAAGCCATGGATGAGACGGATGAGACAGCCTCTCCAGTAACAAAAGCTCAGTGTGTTGAGTGTTTCTCTGTGAGTAGCTGAGCCTTAGTGTGAGTTTTTGCTTTTAAACTTCCTACCAATTCATAGAGGTAGTGAAATTCTTTTAAGGCTTATGTTAAGATAGTAAAAAAGAAAAAGAAAAATCCTCTCCCCCTTTTTTCCCCTGCCATCCTGATAATACTTACCTACTCTAAGATCACCTTATAACTACATTTGTTCTTTGACATCTTTTTATGGTATACTAGAAATGTTGCTTGAGCAAGATTTTTCCATGTTCAATTTAGGCATGTTCAATTAATATTTTAATCCTTTGAAGGCACTTAACATTTAAGGGGCAGAAAGACTGCTAAGTGTTATCAGGGATTATAAAGCAGAATGAAGGGGACATGAAAAGCAGAAAGAACAGGTTACTGTGTTGTATAGGTTGGTTGGAGAAATTCTCTCTGATAGGATGGTATTTGGGCGTGGAGGGTGGGAGCCAGGGTGCTGTCTGGACAGGGGACTGCACATCTCCCTTTACCTGGGATCGTCTTAGTATATACCTGTTGTGCTGGCGTCTCATCATCATTCTGTATCTGGGAGACTAGTGTCCCAGGGAGGTGGTTCACCAAGTGCCAAGTCCCAAGGCTGATGCCTTCCTACTCTGCTGAGCCTCCAGCGGCTGCAGTGGAGTGGCTGAGGGAGTCAGAGAAATAGCAAGAACTTCACCTTGTAGTTGTGTAGGTTGTTGTTATAACTTGGCTTTTATTCTGAGTGAAATGGGGCCTCATTGGTGGAGTCTGAGCAGCAGAGTGATATGATGTGATTTACTCTTTTACAGTATCTGGCTGCTGGGGTGGATGAACACCTAAAGGGAGGTGAGAGCAGAAGCAGATTACCCAGTTAGCAGGCTGTTTTGCTAAGCTGTGTAGGAGGTGATGGGAAATGTTGGATCTGAGTGTTGGCCAGGTTGGTGATGGGAGGTGGTGAGATTCTGGGTGTAGAGTATTTTCACAGTAAAACTGTAAAATCTAAACCCTTGCAGCAGGATTTGCTAATATATTAATGTGGGATATAAAGATAGGACTGCAAGGGTTTAGATCTGAGCAACGAGAAAGATTGAGTTGCCATTTCTGAGATGAAGACTGTAGGAGGAGCAAGTATGGTTGGCGGAATCGGAGGTCTTTTTGGGGTCTGTTAGGGTTGGAGTGGCGATGAGATATTGCCAGGCAATTGAACATACAAGTCTGGGATTCAGGGAACAGCTCTAGATGGAGAGAGATTCTTGGGAGTAGTCAGAGTATCATTTTAAACTAGGAGACTTGATGGGTTAGTGTGTGACCTCTTTCCTTATTCTGATAAGCAAGTTAATGGGTAATTTGTTCTTCAATTAATGTATCATAAACTGTGATTTTTAAAAATGAACTGTCAAGAAGAAGAATATTCTTTTAATACTTTGTGTTTAAGTGAAAGTGGTGGATATTTGTCACAAATGGTCTTAATAGAATCAGTGAGAACTTTAAACCTCTTTCACAGAATAGAGCTGTTAATACTTTTTTGTTCTACTGTAGCTATGTCAAAAATCATTTACATTGAATGGGTTTATTTATGATCATCCATGTCTGTGGAATCCAGCCTTGGCCGGACGGGGTGGTGAATTAGGAGGCGTTGTCCACCTCTAGTGCTAAGGGTATCCTTGAAAGCATCAACAGAGTAGAGAACAGAAAGGCATAACCTGTCAAGGAGCCTGATGACTCTTACCATTGCCGACTGCCTATGTGAAGATAATTGGTAATTGCATGTTGTATCATAGAGGTATATCATGACAAATGCTTAATGGCAGCAGTTCTTAGCCTGAGATAACAACTTTGCTGTGACAATGCAGCTGGGGTATCATAGGGGGAAAATTACATTGGAGGCTTAGGTCGGTCAAATTCCTTCATCAACAAAGTTGATTCTGTATCAGAATTCTGTATTGGGTTTCTAAGCACTGTTAGGAGGTAACTTAGGTAGACCCGAGCATGTTTTGTTTGGAATGACTTCCAAGATGTGTCTAAGACACACCTTTGATGAAGTTCACTTGGTTAGTGGCATTGTAACCATCACCCTTTGTTCTGAGGATAATTTAGATTTTATGGCAATCTTAATAGTTTTAAACCTCACTTACTCCCTTTCTAGAATCAATGCATTCAGTGCAGAAAAAAAAAAATAGATATAAATGACAAAAAAATAAAATTGATTGGAATCCAACTACTCAAAGAGTTAACAATTAAAAATTTGGTTAATAATCTAAGAACTTCTTTTCTGAGGCAAGTAGAAGCATATATTTTATATCTGTGTACACACACATATATATATATATACACATTAATATTAACATTTTTCTGTATAGGTATATACCTATATCTCTATGTGTTTATATTTGTAGATTTATTTATATCTATATATTTGTATATCTCTATGTAAATATTATATATTTGTATATATATTTATATGTGATGTTTGTATTTTTGGTTCCTTTATTCACAGTGCAATGTATGTGTTCCATCTGTAGTTGACTGGTGTTGCATTTTCTAAAACATGTTTTGAAATGTTAGGCATTATGGGAGAAATGGGATCTAGGACTATTTTGGGGAGATACGGAGTTATAAATAAAAGGTTTCTCTACCATAAGTTTATGCAGTCTTTAATAAATTTATTGCACTGTAAATCTTAAAGAATTAGATATAGAATTCTTTGTTAACCAAACTTATTTGACCACTGAATTTCTTTTTTGGTGAGTAACTCTTATGACAAGGAACACAGATTTAGAAGTGCTACTTTTAAAAATAGGGGGTTTTCCTCTTATTGTTATAAAAATAAAACTTACATTAAAGAGAATGCTCAGAAAATAGAGAAATGCATGTTTAATTTCCAAATTTATATTAAACCAACCAATATTTGAGTGCTTTTAATAGGCTTGATTTTTATTATTATAGACATAGTTATAAATGACAGCAAGGAAAATGCAAAACTATTAGAATCAGACTTGAGGAAATAGAAGACCTGAATCACCCCACAACTATTAAAGAAGTGGTACGCTACTTAGAGTCTTCCCTACAAAGAGAACATTAGACACTCTTGTGATGTTGATAGTCTAATTTTATCAAGCATTAAAAGAACAAGCAGTTGCAATTTTATACAGAAATCTTCCAGAAAATAAGTCGATAGTTTTCAATGTAGTTTGATGCTAATGTAACCTTTGACTCAAAACCAGTAGGGGTAAAATGGTAAAGAAAAATTATGGGCCAGTCTTAGCTGTCTCAGCTTAACTGAGAGGTAAAGATCTTTTTTTTTTCTCTTTAAAGATAGGAGTTTTTATCTGATTCATTTTTATTTGCCTCCCCAACTTGCAACATAGCATTGTACATGTAGTATGTGTTCAATAAAAGTTCATTAAAATTAATTGATTTTTAACTTCAGTATAATCAGTTACCAGATGACATGTCTTCCTGACCAGTCCTAAGCCAATAACCTAAGTCCTGACACATTAATTAGAGAACTGACCTCTCTAACTAGGGATAAAATTCTTTAATAAAAGCATAGCAAGCCAAATGCAGGAATGTAAACAAAACAAAGCAAAAAACCCCCATACATTATGATCTAGTTAGTTTTAATTCCAGGAATGTAAACATGTATTTTCTTTATTAAAAAAATCCGATAGTATACTTCATCTCATTAATAGATAAAAGAAAAAAACATGCAATCATCTAATTAGATGCCAAAAACAATCCTTTTATTGAACATTTATCAGTAAGCAACAACAGCAACAAACTTCTCATCCTGGAATAAGAGTAGGCTTTCTTAACTTGATACGGTGCATTTACCAAAACCTATGTTAGACATCCTACTTCACGGTGAAGTGATAGAATATTCCTTTTAAAATAAAGATAAGTGACTCTTAATCTCACAAAACAAACTGAGGGTTGCTGGGGGGAGGGGGTCGGGAAAGGTGGGTGGGGTAATGGACATTGGGGAGGGTATGTGCTATGGTTAGTGCTGTGAAGTGGCGATTCACAGACACGTACAAAAATTTGTTTATAAAAAATAAAAATTAAAAAAAAATAAAGATAAGAAGATGCTGTGGTCCATGTCGAAGAAGTTACTGCCTATGTTCTCCTCGAGGATTTTGATAGTTTCCTGCCTCACATTGAGGTCTTTAATCCATTTAGAGTTTATCTTTGTGTATTGTGTAAGAGAATGGTCTAGTTTCATTCTTTTGTATATAGTTGTCCAATTTTCCCAGCACCATTATTGAAGAGACTATCTTTTTTTCCATTGGACATTCTGCTTTGTCGAAGATTAGTTGACCATAGAGTTGAGGGTCCATATCTGGGCTCTCTGTTCTGTTCCATTGATCTGTGTGTCTGTTTTTGTGCCAGTCCATGCTGTATTGGTGATCACAGCTTTGTAATATAGCTTGAAATCAGGCAACATGATGCCCCCAGCTTTGTTTTTAGTTTTTAACATTTCCTTGGTGATTTGGGGTCTTTTCTGTTTCCATACAAATTTTAGGATTGTTTGTTCCAGCACTTTGAAAAATGCCATTGGTATTTTGATTGGGATGGCTTTGAAAATACAGCTTGCTCTGGGCAACATAGACATTTTAACAATGTTTATTCTTCTGATCCATGAGCATGGAATGTTTTTCCATCTTTTTGTGTCTTCAATTTCCTTTGCAAGTGTTCTGTAGTTTCTAGAGTATAGATTCTTTACCTCTTTGGTTAGGTTTATTCTAAGGTATCTTAAGGTTTTTGGTGCTATTGTAAATGGAATCAATTCCCTAATTTCTTTTTCTACAGTTACATTGTTATTTTATAGGAAAACCACTGATTTTTGTATATTGATTTTTTTTTTTTTTACCCTGCAACGTTACTGAATTGCTGTATGAGTTCTAGTAATTTGGGGTGGAGCCTTTTGGGTTTTCCACATAAAATACTATGTCATCTACAAAGAGAGTTTGACTTCTTCTTTGCCAATTTGAATACCGTTCAAAACACGTCTCTAAAGGCAAGGGAAACATAAGCAAAAATGAACTTTTGCGATTTCACCAAGATAAAAAGCTACTGCACAGCAAAGGAAACAGTCAGCAAAACAAAGAGACAACCCACAGAATGGGAGAAGATATTTGCAAAAGACACTACAGATAAAGGACAGGTATCCAAGATCTATAAAGAGCTTCTCAAACTCAACATACAATAAACAATTAGAAAATGGGCAGAAGACGAGAACAGACACTTCTCCAAAGAAGACATACTAATGGCTAACAGACACATGAAAAAATGTTCAATATCGTTAGCCATCAGGGAAATTCAAATCAAAACCACATTGAGATACCACTATACAACAATTAGAATGGCAAAAATTGACAAGAAACAACAAATTTTGGAGAGGATGTAGAGAAAGGGGAACCCTCTTATATTGTTGTTGCCACTTTGGGAAACAGTGTGGAGGTTCCTCAAAAAGTTAAAAATAGAGCTACTCTGTGACCTGGCAATTGCCCTACTGGATATTTACCCCAAAGATACAGATGTAGTGGAAAGAAGGGCCATATGTACCCCAGTGCTCATTGCAGCAATGTCAACAATAGCCAGACTGTAGAAGGAGCTAAGATGCCCTTCAACTTTATCCAGATGCCCTGGATAAAGAAAATATGGTCCATATATACGATAGGATATTACTCAGCCATCAGAAAGGATGAGTACCCAACATTTGCCTCAACATGGAGGGACTGGAGGAGATTATGCTGAGCGAAATAAGTCAAACAGAGAAAGACAATTATCATATGATTTCACTTATTTGTGGAATATAAGGAGTAGCATGAAGGACATTAAGAGAAGGAAGGGAAAAATGAAGGGAGGAAAATTAGAGGGGGAGATGAACCATGAGAGACTATGGACTCTGGGAAACAAACAGGGTTTTAGAGGGAAGGAGAGTGGGGGGATGAGTGAGCCCAGTTATGGGTATAAAGGAAGGCATGTGTATTGCTTGGAGCACTGGGTGTTACATGCAAACAATGAATCATGGAACCCTACATCAAAAATGATGTACCGTATGGTGACTAACATAATGAAAAATTATAAAAAATAAAAGATAAGATAGACCTGTTCCCTGCCAGCAGTGCTTTTAAACATTATACTAAAGGTGCTAGGTCCAATGTGACAAGATAAAGAAACAAAAGATAAAAGGTATAAGGATTAAACTAGATAACTTTCATTAATGATACCATAATATGATTGTCTATATGTAAGATGCAAGAAAATCAACAGGTGAATCATAATTAGGAGATAAGACAGATTGCCAAGTGGATTTTAAAAGAAAACAAAACATTACAGATAATTGAAGGGCTGTTACTTCTCTTTATCTCATTGCCTGAGAGAAAACCACCCTCTGGAATTTTTTATACCTTTGTCATACCTGTGTATGTATCCATAAACTACATATAAACTTATTTTGGATATTTCAAACTTATGTAAATGAAATAATATTATATGTATGTTTGTGCTGTTTGCTTTTTTCACTCATGTTCTTAACATTTATGTTTATAAACTCAGTTCTAGTTAGTTGTATGGTATTTAAAACTGGGTGGTAGACATTTTGGATTGTTTTGTATTTTTTGCATTATCAGAAGTGCTGCTGGAAACATTGTAGGTGCTTGCCTCTTAGGTACATGTATCCGAATCTATCAGGTATGTGCCTAGAAACAGAAATTGAGCTACACGATATTACCTCACTTCTCACCAGGATGGTTCCACCAGTTTCACTTCCTGCAGGAGTTTGTACAAATTTTTATTGCTTCATATCCCCATCAACACAGGTGCTCAGTCCTCCATGCAAAAGGAAGAACAAGACGTACATTTTCTCTGCTCTCTGTGCCGAAGACAGGGTCAGTTTTCAGTGAGGCCCACTCCTCCTGCTTGTTGGCTACTTGGGAGAAAAATCTGCAGCAGGTTGCTTCACCCTGACTTACCAGAAGTCTCCTCGCACCTGTTTCAAGACTTGATATCTGTGTTTGAAGTGTTCTTTTCTTCTTAAGGTTCTTGAACCCAATTGGCATTACTAACTTTTTGATGGCCTTCCCCTGCTCCTTTTTTTTTGTGGGTGGAGATTGTTCTAGAGCAACTCTTTTTGTCCCAAATGCATGAACATGAATCCTTTCCTTGTTTTCTATTCTTCTTAAAATTTAAATTCCAGTTAGTTCACATACAGTGTTATATTCATTTCAGGTGTACCGTTTAGTGATTCAAGACTTCCATACATCACCTGGTACTCCTCACAAGTGCCCTGCTTAATCCCCATCACCTGTCCTGTTTCACCCAACCCTCTTACCACTCCCCTGCCTCCACCACAGCAAGCTCCCCTCTGACAACCATCAGCTTGTTCTTATTTTCTCCTCTTTAGCAATGACTTCATGAAATCTAGATTTTCAGAGCAGTAATATCTGGTACGGCTTATCTTGTCAGATTTTCCAAGTCCCTAGATAGTTACCCGTTTTGGGATCCCAAGAGAAAAGTGCCACTTCCAGGACGCTTCACTTCTGGAACACTTATTTTGTTTCTGAATCATGAGTACTAGAGATCACCCTTTTGTTCCTTGAACAAAACGTTAGCCAACTCTGATAGATTGAATTAGCTCGCAGGGTACAAATCGCTGGGGCCGACGGGCGCATGTGGATCCTATTGAACATAATAAGCAGCCCTTTGACATGCGTGGCAGCTGCTGCCAGAGAATCCAGCCAGAGTCTGAGCCAGAGGGTGGTGCGCGCGTAATTGAAGCAATAACACAGGGATTAAATATGGAATTGAAAATGATTTTGCAGAATAAAACTGAAGTCTGGTGTATCCTGAGAAGGAAATCGCAGCAGACATATAAATAGCTTACTGTTCAGTTTAATTACAGTTTTAGTAGAAGACAAGACTGAATTGATAAATCTTCACAAAGAGATTCAAGGTGGACTAAACCACCTGCTGCACTTATGTGGAAATGACAGAAGCTATCACGCCAAGCTGAATGTAAAAAGTTTTATTTCCTTAAAGTTAATTTTTTTATTATAATTATATGGCAGGTTTTTATTTCATGGCGGTATATAGCTTCTTTATCATTGTTGAGGAGAGTTGGAAGGTCTTCTGCTTGTTAGATACTAGATTTTAGTTTTAGGGGTTGATTATTTTTATATCTCTTTAAATTTGGGGATTTTCTGTTCCACTGAATCTGTGAGTTATAGTTTTTGTTATTTCAGTCCTCTCCTTTGAGAATTGACAGGATAGCTTTGTGTGTGGGAAATGACTTGAAAAGTTTGGCAGAATAAAACTAAAATCTGATTTATGTGACAAAAAAAATTACTTAGGGACAGAGAGGAGGACTTAGATGCTGACCTTGCAGACTCAATTCTTACTTGGTGTGACCTTGACTTTGTGTTTGATGGTGGTTTTCTTAGGAATTTCTTGAATTTATTTTTGTTAGAATTCCATTATGAAATTTGCTGAATTACTTATGTTTTTCCATGGTTTCCTTTCATTTCTGCAGAATTGGAAAGATCAGAGCAGTCCTGAGGAGAATGATTTAAGAAACACCCTTCCTTTTTTATTCTCTCTTCTGGGCTTGCCCTCATCAGTCTCAATATCTACACTTAAAATACACACAACAGAGGAGCAACCCATAGAGGGAAGGAGAGGAGAGGGCTTCTTACATTTTTGCAAGATAGCAATTGGGGATGTGATATGTGTGTTTAGAATTTAATATGCCAAGCGCTTTTTATCCATTTAATCTACCAACTCCTCATGACACATTGTTTATATTAGCTAGTTTATGAGTTGCCATGTTTATATTATCAACTTAAATCATTACATTACATTAATGATGATAAAATTTGTTCAGAAAGGGAGATCATGTCCTTCTTTAGAAGTTGTAGGATTTAAGGTTTTGTTAGTAGTTAAAATTTCCTTTTTTTAGCAGGATTCCCAAGGTAAAAAGGTGATGCCTAGTGGTAGTCAGTAGGTGCCTTAAGACCTTGCAGGAACATGTGGAATAATAATCTCCTGGATGGAACCTAATATGCATTTTTATTAGGTTCTTGGATGATGAGAAGGAGCTTGTTTAACCCACCTCTTAGCATTGAAATGGAAAGAACTCCTAATTCTCTAAATGGCAGCGAGGTAATTAAAGACTTGAACTTGGTTTGTTTTCCAGTAAGGGTAGGTGAGGTTACCCTAACTAGCTCTCATACTGAAAACAAGTACAACTGTTGAATAAAATATTTAAAAAAATACATTTTATAAAAACATTGAAGAGAAGACAGTAAGGGAGTCTCAGGAAAACTGAAGGGATTGCAGGAACCCAGAGGGGCATGAGGAGTGCTGGAATGATGCGGCTGCTTTGTGTTTGGGGCCTTGGAGGGCCACAGCCCCAGGATAAGAGTGAACCACACATAAACTGGCTTCCTGTGGATTTAGCTCTGGGTTCTTCTCACCTGTATGGTCTGGAGACCCTCAGGCCATGCATCTCCCAGCTACAAAGACAGATGTTTTTTGTAGGAGGATACTCTAAATGCAAAAAATTTTGATTTCACTCTTAGAAATAATAAAACACAGGTGAAAAGACACCTCACACAATTAGCACAAAAATCCTAGAAACAAGCTACAAATATTAAAGATAATAGAATAATCAGGTATAGAATATGAAACAGCCATGCTGTGTTATAAGAAAAAAGATAATAAGCCTAAAGATATCTGTAGGGAACAGTAAACTATACAAGATACCATAGCAAATATGAGAAATGTTTGAATAGAATTTCTGGAAATAAAAAATATAATAACTGGAAAATTAAATATACCTAGAGAAATAATAGTAACCATCAAATTTCTAGAAATGAAAAAAAATGTTAAGGGTTAAATAGTGTATTAAATTAAACTCTAGAATAGTTAATGAAGCAAAAGATAGGTAAGAAGTGATCTAGAAGAGAAGTCAACAGTTTTTTCCTGTAAAGGGCCAGATAGTAAATATTTTAGGCTTTGTGGGCCATGTATATCTCTGTTGTATATTATTTATTTTCATTTTTTTAAGTCTTTAAAAATGTAAAAAAAAAAACAAATTTAGATTACAAACCAAACTAGAAATAGGCCATGGGATGGATTAGGATCATGGGTCCTTCTTCCCTGGCTTCAGTCTAGAATATAGTGTAGAGAGGAGGAACGAGAGAAAATATAGAAGAGGCTGAGGCATAAAGGACAGAAGGAGAAAGTTTGCCATGTGCTTAATTAATTCTAGAAGGAAAGAAGAGAAGAAATAGGCTAGAGGAAGTATCTGAGGAAATAATAGCTAGGAATTTTCTAGAAGTGATAAGGACATCTTTCCACAGATTTGAAAAACCCAATAAATCCTAAAGAAGATCAGTGAAAACCTCCCCAGGATACATCGTTGTGAAACTACCAAACACCATCTGGTATTTCCAGACACCAAGCACAAAGCAAGATTTTGAAATTAGGAGGAGGGCGTTAGGGGAAATATAGATTACTTCTTCTTCTTCCTCTTCTTCTTCTTTTTTTTTTTAGGGTTTTATTTATTTATTTGACAGAGGGCAAGAGTACACAAACAGAGGGAGCAGCAGAGGGGGAGGGAGAAGCAGGCTTCCTGCTGAGGACTCGATCCCGGGACCCTAGGATCATGACCTGAGCTGAAGGCAGATGCTTAACCAACTGAGTCACCCCCGTGCCCCTAGAGATTACTTCTTTAGGAGAGAATGGTGACTTCCCACTAGCAACAGTGGAGATAGAACATAGTGGAATGGTATTTTCAGTGCTGGAAGGAAATACTTGCCGACTGAGAGTTGTAAAGGCAGAACAATCTTTCAAGAATGATTTAAAATCAACACACAGAAACAATGCTGAGAGTGTGCCACCAGCTGACCCTTACTAAAGGAAATTGTAAAGGTTGCATTTTATCTAGAAAATAATCCCGGGTGGAACACCTGAGTTGGTCAAAGAAACAAAAAGCAAAGAAAGTGTTAAATATGTGATAAAACCTAGATTAAAATTGAATGTATTCAACACTATCTGTAGGAGGCAGTGAAATCGATTTGGAATATAATACAACAATAGCCTACAAGTGGAGAAGGGTGGGAAATAGATATTTAAAATCCGCATGTTCAAACACAGTTTTACAGTTGGTAGGAATCTTAAGACTAAAAACCTTCCACTTTTAGTAGAATAATAGAATAAAATGTTAGAAATAAGCACTGTGAAGCATATTGCTTGGTTCCTGTAATCAAGGGGAAAATAAAATCAGTGAACCAATCATGACCTTTTACTGTTTTCAGTAAAGTTACATGAAAACATAGAGGGAAAAGAGACCTAAAATTAACAACAAAAACCTCAACAAGTCATTATGATCATAAGTTAGTTTGAGGGAGGTTGAGTTCAGAATGGAGCAGTGTGCTTGCGGAAGGGAACAGAAGGGTTATTGACATTGCCATCTGATCTCTGCTTTAGCATCTTCCTTGTTAGAATTCTTGGTCCCAGTGTCTTCCCCACTAGACTCAGCATCTGGGGACATTATCTTTTCCTGGTCTTCTTCCATCTGTGTTCTCCAGGGCACAAGACGGTACCTTGAGATGTGTCAGGAGATGTTTACTCCATAATTAGGAAAGATGTTATTTGTATAATTTTTATGCATTAATAAATATGACATCTAATTAAGCGAAGCAAATGTCAGATTTCTTGTTCACTGGGCGAAGTTTTGGTGGAGACAGAGGAGGACAAATTAGCCATGAGATTGGCCAGTTTTGATTGAGTCTGTTCATGTCTCTATTTTTATTTTCCTCAACCTTTTCTGCTACTTAGTGTTTTCTTGTTGACTTGGGTTGATAAAAGTTAAATATACTTATTTTAAAGTATTATCTGAGGCTGAAAATATGTGTAAATGTTGATCTTGGAGGTTTTTGAGATACCTTACAGAGCTGAGCCGTCTGCTCCTTTCTCTTAAGTACTGTTTTCTTGGGTTTTATTAAATGCACCCTTATTTTTTATTGATATATAATTCACAGTAAATTTACCATAATGCATTTTTATTATTGTATTATAAGACATGTGTGCATTTGGAATTTTAGGTTTATGTTTTAAAAGTTCCAAAAAAGGCAATTTTTCTTTCTCTAATCTTGTAAAATTTTGTTTTCAATTGCATGCATGTGGCAAATACTCATTAACTGGGAGTTCAGTTAACAGGACAAAATGTATTTGGTTCATGTGCTTTCCTATAGGAACCTCACTAGGTCATTGGTCACTTCTAGTTTTGAGTTTGTATTAATGGCAATGAGTAAGCGATTCAGAATATCTTATATATCTTTGTGTTTTTCCCAGCCAGAGGTGTTCTTTATAGATTTTCATAGATGTGTGTTTGTGTGTGTGTTCCAAAATCATCCTACCACTTTAGAGTGAGACCATTTTTCTTCATTCTAGTTTCATCCTAGCTTGATATTTACCAAATCCAGTCTTGATATCACCACAAAAATTGGCAGTGGGGGTAGAGGGAAGATAGGCTTGCTTGTGTGACAATGGGTTCCCCTCTAGGGATGCAGAGATTGGTTTTTGCTTGTTTGTTTTGAAGTATTGACAGGTTGTAGTCAAAACCAGAAATGGTAGAAAACAAATTTCACTGAATCTTGAGCAAATTTACCTGAGAGTTGGATGTCTTTAAAATCTATAGTGGGCCCTGAATTTTGTCCTGTGGTAATATAATTCAATCATACATTTTGCCATGCTTTATTTTTTATGAATTAAGACCTTCAGGGAATTTGTATG
>PISX010018244.1:0-41187 GCA_004024625.1 Mellivora capensis | reverse complement strand
GGGGTCATAGGGAAGCTCTATTTTTAATTTCCTGAGGAATCTCCACACTGTTCTCCAGAGTGGCTGCACCAACTTGCATTCCCACCAACAGTGTAAGAGGGTTCCCCTTTCTCCACATCCTCTCCAACACACGTTGTTTCCTGTCTTGCTAATTTTGGCCATTCTAACTGGTGTGAGGTGGTTCAGATTGTTTTCTTAATT
Organism: Mellivora capensis; assembly: GCA_004024625.1. Taxonomy (NCBI): domain Eukaryota; kingdom Metazoa; phylum Chordata; class Mammalia; order Carnivora; family Mustelidae; genus Mellivora; species Mellivora capensis. The sequence continues at coordinate 40,986 of PISX010018244.1, read as the reverse complement.
TCTCCTCTGTCACTTCATTATTGTGTAGAAATTCAACAGATTTCTGTATATTGATTTTGTATCCTGTAACTTTACTGAATTTCTATCAATTCTAGTATTTTTTTTTTTGGTGGAGTTTTAGAGTTTTCTGAATATACTATCACATCATCTATAAATAGTGAAAGTTTTACTTCTTTTACTTCTTCTTCATACCAATTTGTATGTATCATTTCTTGTCTGATTTTTGTGGGTAGGTCTTCCAGTACTATCATGAATAAAAGTAGTGAGAGCAGACATCCATGTCTTATTCCTGATCTTAGGAGGGAAGTTCTTGGTTTTTCACTATTGAGTATGATATTAGTTGTGGGTTTTTCATATATGGCCTTTATTAGGTTGAAAAGTCTATTCCCTCTAAAACTACTTTTTTGAGGGTAATTATCATGAATGGATATGGTACTTTGTCAAATTCTTTTCCTGCTTCTACTGAGATGATCACATGGTTTTTATACTCTTGTTAATGTGATGTATTACAGATTTATTAGCGAATATCAAATCACTCCTGCATCGTTGGAACAAATCCCAATTGATCATGAAGGATTTTTTAAAATGTATTGTTGGATTTGGTTTGCTTATATTTTATTGAGGATTTTTACATCTATAGTCATTAGAGATATTGGCCTGTAGCTCTCTTTTTCTGTAGTTGTCCTTTTCTGGTTTTAGTATCAGGATAATGCTGGCCTCAAGAATAAATTTAGAAGCTTTCTTTCCTCTTCTATTTTTTGGAGTAGTTTGAGAAGAGTGCCTCTTCTTTAAATGTTTGGTAGAATTTGCCTGTGAAGCCACCTGACCCTAGACTTTTGTTCATTTGGAGTTGTGTTTTGTTTTCTGGGCTTTTGTTTTGTTTTGTTTTGGTTTTGCTGATTCAGTTTCACTGCTGTAGGAGAAGATGGGGGCAGGACACAGATGTTAGCAAGCTGGATGGAAAGTGTTCTTGCTGGTTCTGGAAGTGTCCTGCTATCTAGGTTGGGAACGGGGGTGGATGGCACCTTCCAGCTCTTTTGTTCCTGGATAAGTCTCCTAAAGATCTCTGTCCTTCCAGTGAGCACATTCCTGAGATTAGTAAATAAATCCTTCCTATATAGGCCAGGCACTTTCAGACTGCTACTTACTTCTATGCTGTATGTCAGAAGGATTGTTTGTTATGATGTCTCTTTAAGGTCATGGGCCTGGTTTCCTAACACCCTCCTGGCTCTCCCAGAGCTAAGCCCACTGATTTCTAAAGTACCCAGAGTTGAGCCCCACTGGTTGTACAGAGTTGTGAAGTGTAGCCCCCCTGGTTTGCAAAGCCAAATGTTATGGGGACTTGTCTTCCCATTGCAGATCCCCTGGGTCTGGGGTGCCTGGTGTGGGGTCTCTTCCTCTCACTTCTCTGTGCTTGTGGTACCCTCTGAGTTTGTAGTTAGTCTCACTGGGAGTTTGTTTCCCAACTGCATCTCTGCTCCTCCTACCCTTTTTGATGTGGTTTCCTCTCTACAATTAATTGTGGAGAGTCTGTTCTGCCAGTCTTTGGGTCATTTTCTAGGTTAGTTTCACTAATGTGGATGTTACCTAACGTGTATCTGTGGGACCAGGTGAGCTTAGGATCCTTCTACTCTACCATATTCCCAGGCTCCTTGCCAAATTGCTTTTTTGCTTGTAATATTGATGTAGACTGTTCTGTTGGAGTGAAGTTCAAGGGAACACTTGTTTTGGGGAGAAAGGTTTATATGTTTTATTTAAGCCCTTTCATTCCAGAAATAAGAAGAACCAAAGCTTGGAAGGAAACCAAAGCAGGTAAACTGAAGATAGTATTTTGAAATATTTAATTTTTTTCCTTGCTTGCACTGAAGACTTCTTGCCATTAAAACTACACAGAATATCCATGGCTTATTACCCCAAAGAACAGAGACCAAAGGACATAGAGAAGCAGAGGAATCAATTGAGTTTATAAATAGATTTTGAAATAACTCAGTAAAAATAGTAGTTTTGAAAGCCTTATTTTCAAGTGCAAGACCCAGGTGCTTACATTTTCAAACTTCAGAAGTTTCTTTTTAATATCAGGGATTTAGAACATGGAATTTTATGTGTATGTTTGTTTAATGAAAGTAGATTGACTTTAAGATTGTAAATTTACAACTGTGAAGAAATTGAAGCTTTGGAGCGAAGTTCAGTTATAAACCAAAAAGAAAAAAAGGTACATTTCTGCACGGTAATGCCAGTGATTAAATTTTGATGAGCATAGATCAAAATTATAAAGGAAAGAACAGCATGGAGCAATGCAGCCTCTCCCTGCATTTGATGTCACTTAATGCAGTGGAGGACTGTGATCCCAAAACTAACAGCAAATTAAATGGACGCTTGGGTGGCTCAGTTGGTTAAGTGGCTGCCTTTGGCTCAGGTCATGATCCCAGCGTCCTGGGATCGAGTCCCACATCGGGCTCCTTGCTCAGCAGGATTCTCCTTCTGCCTCTGCCTGCCCCTCTGTCTGCCTGTGCTCGCTCTCTCTCCCTCTCTCTCTGACAAATAAACAAATTAAAAATAAATAAATAAATAAAAATAAATGGAGTAGAAAGCAAAATTAATTCTGGAACTAAATGACACGACATATACACATGGAAGACAGATAGCTCCCTTCCTTTTTTTTCCTAAACCCCCCCTCCCAAGTCATCTATACTGAGGAATAGGAGCATTGAAAAGAGGAAGAAAGGCAGGGGTCCTGCTAGTTCAGAAATTGGGGCCATTAAGTCAACTCATTAGGATTTAGAAGTTGTGGAAGAGAATGGCGTGCTTGTTTCTTTTTTAACTTAACAAATTCACTAAGAGAGTTTTAACTCCAAAAAAGATTAACTGCTTCACTGTAATGTCATCATTTGTTTTTATTAAAGATAATATTGATGTATCAGTGAACATATCAACATATCTCACTCTTCCAAGATGTACAACATGCACAATATGCACACACTTTTCTTTACATTTTTGCATTTATTGGTTGTGAACTCTCACATATTTTGTATTCCCACCAACCACTGCATAATTAATAATTCTCAAATTCTTATAGCGTTCTTTTATTCCAAAGTGGTACATAATGGTCTATTATGTTTATGTGTCATAATTTGTTAGAATCGTGACCTAATGACAGGCATATTGTTTTCTTTTTTGCTGAGAAACAGGGGTGGGAATCCATTGTAGAGCTAGTGTATATATAATCTTTTGCTTCTATTTAATTATTTCCCTTAAGTTTATTTTTCTTTGGACTTGAACTGACTAGGGTTGCAGGTGGTTGGCTCACTTCCATTCTCAACATTCAGTTGACTGTGAAAGAACAGTTGACTTCCTAAAATGAAAACAAAACTTTGATTCTCCATTTGAACAATAACAGAATTCTCTTTAGCCAATAAACAAACAAAAAGAACCAAATTTGAGAATAGGGCTGCACCAATATATTTTTGTTGTTTGTTTAAACAATGTCAGGATACTTTAAGATTTATTTTTAAAGAGCTGTACAAATAGTACAAGATTCGCATACACCCTACATCCAGTTTCCCCTCTTGTTAACATCTTATGTTAGTATGACACTCACAACTAATGAGCCAATAATGCCATGTGTTAACTTAAGTCCAAACTTTATTCACATTTCCTTCCTTTTAAGGTATTTATTTGAACTATTATTATAGCTTGTTTTATACAATAGGTAATTTAATTGTATGGAAAAATGGTTTTAAAAAATCTCTTCCTATTGCTACAAATGGATATTCTGAATTAGTCTGGAAGTCATAGGGGGAAAAGAGCGTATTAAAAATCCTTTCTAACTCACCACACAGCTATACCTAGGCAGGAGTCTTGTGGCTGGAAAAGAAGAAAGCTCTAATTCTTCACTCTCACCCTTCTTCCTCCATTGGCCCCAAGACAGGATATTGCAACAGATGGATACTTTCTGTTGGCACACTGTGAGGGGCAATGGTAGCCATACAATTACAACTTTTTTTTTCTTTTTTTACAATTACAACTTTTAAATACCGGTAAGTCCCTTGAATTTCCACTGCATGCTCAAGGGGTTGAGTTGGATCTTAACACACCAGTGGTGAAAGTAAGCTCTGCATACATGAGAGACTTCTAATGACTTGGCAGATCCTCTCAAGTATCATAAATTTCTCTTATCTCACCTTGACCCCGGACCTTAGGCATGGGATTCTTTCTATCAGAAGAGGTCCTGTTCCTTAGAAGGACATGCTTCTATTATATCTAAAGTATGGCCATATTTCCTATTGGCTTAATTACTCCTAAGACTCAGAGAAGCAGGTGGAGCTCAGCTCTTTTCCCTTGATTTGAAAGATAAAATTAATCCTGAGCATAGAAATTAAAACAGTATTATGTCCAGTTCATATTAACTAATGTAATGTTATCTCTAGATTATTACTAGCTGGTATAGGCCCATTGTGGGCCAAAGCATTTTACATAGTTTTTTTTTTAAGATTTTATTTATTTATTTGACAACAGAGATCACAAGTAGGCAGAGAGGCAGGCAGAGGGGGGAAGGGGAAGCAGGCTCCCTGCTGAGCAGAGAGCCCAATGCGGGGCTTGATCCCAGGACCCTGAGATCATGACCTGAGCTGAAGGCAGAGGCTTTAACCCACTGAGCCACCCAGGCAACCCTACATAGATTATTTTATGTAATCTTCACCACAACCCTTGGGAACTATTATTATATCTATTTTGCAAAAGAGGAAACTGAATGTTATATAACTTGCCAGAGTCAGTCACATATTTAATAAATAGCAGAGTTAGGATTTAATCCCTGAGCCTATGGTTTTAAACATGTTGCTATAAATTTTACTAATAGTTTTGGGGGTATAGAAAAGTCGATAAATATTTCATAAATGAATTAGTGAATGAATAATAAATGAATGGAATATTTCCCAGGTGATGGTCTATCTTGAGTGAGGTATGTCGTACAGGAGTCAAGCTTAGGAATTATTTGCTTTAATCCTCATCTTTACCTTAACTCAGTTATTCAGGATAGCTTCCTGAAGAGATGCAAATATGTTGGTGTGCAGTTTTGAGTTTTGAGTAGGAATAAGAAGACTGACCTAAAAGATACAAAAGAGAAAATGATTCTGCAAATAAAGAGCAACATGAAAAAGTCATAGTGAAGAAAATTAAAAGAGAAAGAAAAATAGAGCTAAACATTCCTTTGATTGAATTCAAAGTGTCACATGGGAAAGAGATTGGTGACCTATGGTCTGGGTAGGTAATTTGAATGTATGCAAAAAACAATAAGGAATCATCTAAATTCAGAGACGGGATGATGCGGTCCTTGTTTTTCATAGTGGTTACAGCCTTTTGTACTGATCAGGATATAGAGAGACCAAGGGCAGGAATTGGAAAAGAGAGGAGGCTTCCTTCATCTGTAGCCTGGATAAATGATTGGCCATAGACAGAATGCAGAAGGAAGCATGGGAGGAGCTATTGGGGGGCAAAGGGTGGGGGGAGAAGACATCCACCTTATTAGAAAGTAATTTTGAATATGAAAAGAATATAGCATAATTCATTTTTCTTCCCAAATTCTTAGATTCTCATGTTATTTTTTCCCTTTCTTTATTAGTCAAATTCAAATTAAAATTTTCCCCAATCGGGATGCCTGGGTGGCTCAGTTGGTTGGACGACTGCCTTCGGCTCAGGTCATGATCCCGGAGACCCGGGATCGAGTCCCGCATCAGTCTCCCAGCTCCACGGGGAGTCTGCTTCTCCCTCTGACCTTCTCCTTGCTCATGCTCTCTCACTGCCTCTCTCTCAAATAAATAAATAAAATCTTTAAAAAAAATAAAATAAAATAAAATAAAATTTTCCCCAATAAGAATGAGGCCTAAGAAACTTTAAATTTGACTATTGTTAATTCTAAATTATGCCATCTAGGAAACAGTAACACAGAAAGTCCAAAACCATACCTTTTTTTTTTTTTTTAATTGCATTCAGTGGTTTGGAGTGCATGAGAACAGATAACTTTTTTTCTAATTTCGTTTTGCTAAAATTATACTGAAGAAGGTTCAGATTCTCACAAAACACAAAACAATCAAGAAATAGCCTGAGATAGAGTTTCAGAAATGCTGAGTTTTCAGAGAAAAAGTGAAGTAGAGATTTAAAACTTTCCTTGAAAAATAAACCTGAGAATTAAGTGCCCAACAATTATGTAAATAAAAAATAATTTTTAAAGATATTTAGAAGCCCTATTCCATCAATGGGTACTTCCAAATACAAATTCTCCTTGAATTTTCTGTGACTCCAGAAAATAAATTAAGCACAAGAGATATAAAATAACAAAGGTTAAAATTGTACAGTATTAAGCAACAATTGTAAAATCATTGCAGCAAGTATGGAGGTAACAATGACTGAAGAGATTGATACATAAATACAGAAGAAAAAAATCTAGGCGACCTAACACTAAATTTCTTTATTTTTATTTTTTTTTATTTTTTATAAACATATAATGTATTTTTATCCCCAGGGGTACATGTCTGTGAATCGCCATAACACTAAATTTCTAACATAGGTTACATGTTACCTTGGCTAACTATTAACTATATATGCTTCTCTAAACTTATGAAATTTTGACAATGGACATACATTATTTAGAAAAGAAATAAAATCATGAATGCAGTGTTGTTTGCTTGAGAATATGTCCCCAAATTAAGGTAACTTCTCTGAGCTATGTAAATATTGGATGACTCGATAGGGAACTGGTTTGAACACCATAAGGTACCCTATGATTTTTTATTAAGGACTCAGCTGTTCTTTATGCTGAAGAAAAATTATATTGAAAAGTTACATGAAGAATGGCATGATCCCCTTTTTGAACAATATCATTCTTAAGCTACTGATAAGACTTTTACCCAGGGCTCTTCTTGTAGCTTTCTTTTCTCGCACACGAACAGAACTCTGGAATTGTCTGTGGAGAGCACCAACAGAGAGGAGAGTTTAAACACATAGCACATAACAAAGCTGCTTTAAAATGCTCTTTGAATATCTTTCTCTGGAATTCCATCCTTCATGGAAGCATCCATATATCTCTTTTCTTTCTTGGGGAAAAATCCTTTCAGTGTTTCCAGTAAAATGATACTCTCTTCCCCTTCTTTCCTGTAGGAACTTCCAAATGTGCTTGTATATTACAATTAGCTAGACAAAAGCAAAACAAAATAGCATCGAGCCAAATCCACAGCCATCTATTAGTCCTCTAAGTGTTTCACTGAGGATGCTCAGTTTCTCACATTACATAATATATAAATAATAAATTAGCCAAAAGTAAGTTTCTTTTTCTTTCTTTCTTTCTTTTTTTTTTTAAGTAAGTTTCTTTTCCAAATACAAGGGGGAAAATAAAGCATTTCCCTTTTTCATCCCTTTCCTATGCTATAACTGCTATTTCTTTCTTAGTCATAATTCATTTCATGACTCACCCTTATGTAGAAGGTCACATACCAGTCCATATGTAATATTTTTTCATATGGAAAATATTAAGGCACTGGATGAGTCACTTACAGAAGAAGCCTTTTTAACAGGTGCTATGAAAAAATGAGACCCTAAATTTATAGGTCAGACTATGAACTAGTCTAAGAGAGGATGCTTGCAAAAATCATCATCATTTTAAATGTTTACTTGAATGATGGTAAGGGGATACTTCAACAATAGCTGTTAATGGAGTCAAAGAGCCTACTTTGGGGAAAGTTGTGGTGAGTAGAGGTTTTGGAAGTGAGAGGAAAGGAAGACATTCAATTTTATGGTGAGGCCAGCATATTTGCTATTCTAGGCACTATTGCAACATTGTGCACAGTCTATACGTGTGTGTGTGTGTGTGTGTGTGTGTGTGTAAGGAGAATATTCAGCCATCTGCCTTTCTGCCATCCCAGTGAGCATTTGCTTCCTTAGGTGATAAACATCAGAGGTGTAATAAAAACATAAATAGGGTGCCTGGGTGACTTAGTTGTTAAGCATCTGCCTTTGGCTCAGTTCATGATCCTAGGGTCCTGGGATAGAACTGTGCATCGGGCTCCCTGCTCCGCGGGGAGCCTGCTTCTCTCTCTCCCACTCCCTCTGCTGTGTTCCCCCTCTCGCAGTGTCTCTCTCTCTGTCAAATAAATAAAATCTTAAAAAAAAACAAATCATATCACATGCAAAATAAAGAATTCTGATGAGATTAGTGGATATGTTAAGATAGGAAGGTTTTATGGTGGGTTTTTTTGTTTGATTTTTGTTATTGCTTTTGCTTTTATGAAGACAAATGAATTGATGAAGCAATAAAATGTAACTTACTTAGAATTATTATAAATGTGGGGCGCCTGGGTGGCTCAGTCCATTCAGCATCCCATTCTTGATTTCAGCTCAGGTCATGATCTCAGGGTTGTGGGGTTGAGCCCTGCGTTGGGCTGTACCCTCAGTGGGAAGTCTGCTTGAGGTTCTCTCTCCCCCCTCTCTGTCCCTCCCCCAGCTTGTGCTTACACTCACTCTCTCTTTCTCTCCCTCTCTCTCTCAAAAAAAAAAAATCATTATAGATACTTTCTTGCCCTGTTTAAGATTTGGTTTCTGTGATGATACCTAATTCCCACTAGACTATAAGTACAATGAGGACAAGAACTAATTTGTCATTTTTACTGCAGTTTCTCTGAAAAATGTCATGCAACAGGCACCATAATAAACATTTGTTGAATAAATAATGATGTGAGTGTACATCATACATCCAGATCATCTCTAATCTGAAGGACCTTGTGATGATGGTGATGATGATGATGGTAATAAGTAATAGCTATGATTTATTGAATTCCTTCTTTTTGCCAAAGACAACACTATAAATTTGTATATGGTATTGGTAATAAGTAATAGCTATAAGTTATTGAATTCCTTCTTTTTGCCAAAGACAACACTATAAGTTTGTACATGGCATTTCACATTTCATTTACTCCTAAGGAATATGTCTTACCATAATTTACAAATGAGAAAATTGAATTACAGAGTTAGGACTATACTCCACCCAGATCCATTTTTTTTTAAGATTATTTATTTATTTACTTGACAGACAGAGATCACCAGTAGGCAGAGAGGCAGGCAGAGAGAGGGGGGGGGGAAGCAGGCTCCCCGCTGAGCAGAGCGCCCGATGCGGGGCTCGATCCCAGGACCCCGGGACCATGACCTGAGCCGAAGGCAGAGGCCTTAACCCACTGAGCCACCCAGGCGCCCCTCCACCCAGATCCATTTGACATCAAGCCTGATTCTTTCACTGAGTATCTCTGGGCAAACATATTCTATATACACACCGTGAACATGGAACTAAGTTAGGGACAATAGATTAAAGGTAATATGAACTCTTGACTCTTAAGGAGACAGTTAAAGGTAAAAAACAACACTAAAGGGAGATGTCACAAGGCCAGTTTTCCAGATGATTGGTAGAGAAAGTCAGTGCTGCAATTTCAGAGGGAAAGAATTTGCTGTGTCCTGAAGAACTCAGAAAAATGTTCATGGGGACAAGAAAGCTTGAACTGAATGTTGAAACATGAACAGAATTTAAATAAGGAGAAAATGAGGGGAAGGATATGAACCAAGTAGAGCAGAAGGAATGCACATGTGTTTAGAAAGTAAGAAGGCGACTCAGGTGGCTGGCACAGGCTCTGGGGGACAGTGTTCATTTAGAGAAGTGTTTGTACTTTGCACTTTGCACTTTGCACGTCCAGGTGTTGGGACACCAGTGGAGGGTAGCTCAAATGCCCAGCTTAGAAGTTTGAAATTGATCTCATGACAACCTAAAATGTTTGAGATAGTGTATGATTGATAGCTTGTAATTATTTTGCTTTCCATTTCAAAATGTTCTGTCTCAGAATGCCTGGGTGGCTCAGTGGGTTAAGCCTCTGCCTTCAGCTCAGGTCATGATCTCAGAGTCCTGGGATCGAGCCCTGCATTGGTTCTCTGTTCAGCAGGGAGCCTGCTTCTCCCTCTCCCTCTGCCTGCCTCTCTGCCTACTTGTGATCTCTCTCTCTCTCTCTGTCAAATAAATAAATAAAATCTTTTTAAAAAATGTTCTGTCTCTACCATTTTGATTATCCTCCTACTTTTAATTTCATGGATATGTCTTTTGGTGGGTGATCATTTTCTGTGTACAGTTTGAAATGGACAAAGTTAAAATTGAGTCTAGATTCTGGTCATGAAAGTGTCTCCTGCTGTTGCACCAAGATGCAGGGGCCAAGTGCTGGCACTGGGAATACACAGGTTCACTCATGAACTGCCCACATGGCTCCAAGTTGTATGCTTTTGTAAATGCTCTACAGTCATGGTTTACATGGTGGGTTCTCAGAACTGCTGGGTCCCTGAGCCATGTCTAATGGACTGCTACACATAAGAGGTGAGATTGTTCAGGGAGGCTTAGAGCCTGCTGCCCTTTTTAACCACTGCAACTCTTCCACCAAGTTACTATTACTAAATTGGAGTAATGCCTACATTATTATTTGAAAAATGAATTCTGCCGAAGAAGTACATTCAAAAAGCTCTTCTCCTTCACAGGCTAGACCTAGTCCAATCATTGCAGCCTTTACAGATAAAGAAGGCCATTTCTTCAAGGCAAAGGCTTTCAGTTTATCATTTGCTTTGTAACTTTCTTATGCTTTTTGACATTTTACATTTTTTTAAAAATATGTAGTTAAATCTGAGTTTTCTTTTGTGATATCTTTCACAATTTTTATTTGGAGAAAAGTCTCTTACCATCCAAGAGAAAAGTGCCTATACTTTTCCTTAGTTTTTTATAATTTCTTCTTTATTCTTCTAATTTTAATTCTTTAATACATCTGGAAAATTTTTGGAATATGATGTAAGGATACATTTAGTTATTTTAGAAATAAGCGTTTACCAATTCTATTTATTGGTTAATTTATTCCATCCCTGTTAATATGAGTAATTTTATACAAGCATTAATTTTTATATAGTACCAATTATGTTTTCTTAATCTCTGTCAGTATTTATTTTGTTCAGGGTGGGGGAAGTATCAGCCGGACTCTTAGAAAATAGCTAGATTTGGGATGCCTGATTGGTTCAGTTGGTTAAGTGTCTGCCTTCAGCTCAGGTCATGATCACAGGGTCCTGGGATCAAGTCCCTGCATTGGGCTCCTCACTCAGTAGGGAGCCTGTTTCTCCTTCTACCTGCTGCCCCCCCTGCTTGTCCTCTCTCTCTCTCCCTCTGACAAATAAGTAAAATCTAAAAAAAAAAAAAAAAAGCTAGATTTTCCTATTTATCTTTTTTTCTCAAATGAATTTGAGTCATTTTGTTATTGAAATATAACTGATATACAATATCCTGTGATCCCAGGTGTACATCATAGTGATTTAATATTTTTATACATTGTGAAATGATCCTTATGACAAGTCTAGTTACTATCTGTCACCAAAATTATTATAGTATATTAACCTTTTCTCTAAGCTGTACATTACATCACTATGCCTTATTTATTTTATAACTGGGAGGTATAAAAGTTTCCCTTAATTCCCATCACCTATTTAGCTGGTCCCCCAGCCCTTCCCTCTCTGATAGCCAGCAGTTTATTTATAGTTCCTCAGTCATTATCTTCACCCCCACTCCCACAAATATCCCCCACATTGTGTTTCAGAGTGATGATGAATAGTTTTGACAATTTCAGATAGGTCTAATCTTGTGAGGAAAGTCTAAGGCAGTATTTCAGTGTTTCTTGGGCCATTTTATCAGAATTACTCAACACTTTTGGGGGTAGGATCCAGAAATGTGCATTTCAGGTACGCTTTCGGGGTTGAGGGCATGTGGAATGGAAACATAGGTACATTTGAAGAGAATACTGCACAGACTAGGCCTGAAGCAATAGAATCTAAATAAAGGTGGTAGTAGTGATACAAAAACAGACAGGTATAATCTATTTCAAGGTAAGAACTGATAGCATTTTTGAGCATTTATTTTATTAAGTTTGAATTTGGGAGATTGTTAGAGGATATGCCATTGTGTAAATAGTGGATTCAGGAAGAAATTTTTTTCCTTCTGGGGGAAAACAATTAATTCATTTTTAAACATATCAAATTCAATATGATGTCAAGATTTCTAATTATTAAATATCTAAAAAAGTAGAAACATATAATTCAGTTCAGGTAAGAGAGGGCTCTTAGCAAAAGATGCACAGGGTTAAAGCATGAGCTTTGGAAGTGATGAAGTGTCCACGGTTGCCACTTCTGAGCAAATTTCTCTAATCCCCATTTTTGACACATGCTTATAAATGAGAGGTAGATGTGATGGTTGTCTACAGAGAGAAGATGATTTCGAAGCTGTCAAACTGGATTACTTCTCTAATGGGGAAGGGGTAAGAATGGGAAGCAGAGGACAAAGGACTGAGTCCTGAGAAGGCACCCCATTTAAAGAATGGTAGAATGAAGAACTAATAAACCAGCACAGAAGCTGGAGAAAGTACAGTTAGAGAAACTTCCAGTCTTTGCAGTATCCCATATTTTTCAGTCCCCCGTCAGACTCAGTTGGACCCTGATTTCCCTTATGTTTTTGTTAGCCATAGAACTCTTTCTTCAGTTGGTATCTGTGAACAGTCTGGTGTGTAAAACAGACAAGGAGAGATGCTCTGGCTGAAATGGGGATTGTGGCAGGAACCCCAGGCACTTGTCTTCTCCCTTGGCCTCTGCAAGCTGAGCTCCCACAGGTCTCCCTAGAGGCTTCAACTTGAACCTCACGGTGTGGGATAGCTATAGCTGGGAGAACTACACTCACTCTGTGGAGTAGCAAGGTAAACTCTAGCATGCCTAAAAGTACAGGGGAAACCTGGTCTTTGGTTTGTCAAAGCAATTGGCTCAGTACTGACTTGGCTTGAAGTAGACAAAGTTTGAAGTCCCAGCTTGTCTATGCATGAAAGTGTTGCTGTCACCTATCCCCACTTTACTGTGATCCCCCAACATTCCAGAAAAGAGTTCTACTTAGTATATTCATATCTTTCTTGTTCTAAACCACTGTGGATACTTGTATTATTTAACTAAAAATGTTTATTATTCTTACTTCACCAGAAAGGTGATATTAAAGTCCCTGGAAAGAAATACAAGGAAAGCAGGTGATTACAGAGGCATGCAGGAAGTTCATAGGCGTTTATCTTTTATGACCCATAATATTTTGTCCCCTTTATCTACTAACTTAAAAATAAATCCAGAATGTGCCTGATAATATTTTTTAAATATCAGTTATAGACATTAACTTGATTGTTACTTTGCCTCTGTCAGGCTACTAGTATTCTAAATTCCACTTAATAAGCACTTTGCCCTCTGTTGACAAAGATAACAATGCAAGTAATTAATTTCCTCTTTAAGACTGATTCTGGCTTTTATATTCTAGTCTTCTGGAAACTAAAAATAGACCACAAATTACTTTAATGAAGAACACAAAATTCTGCTAGGCAATAGCAACTTCCTGTAATTTTCTGAGATTTAAGGACCACATTCCAGAGTTGATATAAAAATTCATAGCTTTCTTGGAAAAGTGGATCCATTTATAACTTACAACAACTTGGGGAGTAATTTGGCTACAACACTGAGTTGTGATTCTTAAATCTTTGTGTGGATAGCAACCACTCAGGTTGCTAATTAAACCCCAAATTTCCAGGTTCCACCTTCTGTACTTTGATTTCAGTAGGTCTGGGGTAGGCCCCTGCCTTTTAATGAACTAATTCCAAGTGATTTGGATATAGATGGTCCATAGGTCACACTTTGAGAAATGCTGGAGTACAGAGTAAGCTGACCTTTAAGAAATCTTTGGAGGGAGGCACTTGATAGGTTTCCTGGGAGTGGCTAAACCATGGAGAATTTTTCACTTTGCCCAGCATCCCAGTGGTTAGGTGAGTTCAGAGCTTCCAGGTGGTCACTGGACACTGCTGGGTGGTGAGCAGATGTAGGTGATCCATTTAAAAATGGAAACGAGGAAGTAAATAATCAGCAATATCGTGTCCTACCATCGTTATTCCAGCTGCACTCTTATTTTTGTTTTGGAGATTCCACAAGCTCTTCCGATGATACCTTGAGTAATTTTCACACTTGCTCATCTTTGGGGTCCATAAGCCTTTAAAAAGATATATGAAGAGGGGCACCTGGGTGGCTCAGTCAGTTAAATGTCAGACTCTTGATTTCAGCTCAGGTTGTCGTCTCAGAGTTGTGAGATTGAGCCCTGCCTTGGGCTCTCTGCTGGGCATGGAGCCTGCTTAAGATGCTCTCTCTCCCTCTAAAAAAATAAATATACAAATATAAATATATGAATATATATATAATATATATAAATAAAAGTTATGCAAATCCAAGTGTTAAGAAATTACCTTGACAGCCATGTTTATTTTCATTATCTGTTTTTCCCTCAATATATCATCCCATATTAGAACTTCTCTTCCAAAGACCCTGAAGAAGACATAATATCAAGTTGCTTGAAATTGGGGCAGTTTTCTTGATTATGAAAGAGTTGTCCTTGTAGTACACACACAACTACAGACCCATTCACAGATAAGTTTCTTTTAAAAGAGATTGTGTAAAGAGAATATTATTGTGCCATTGGTCCCAGTAACTGGATGGCGGAAGGCTTGCCTTTTCTTCTGGTGATCTCCACTGGTGGTATGTCCAGTGCAGTCACTGTTCAGACAGGCAGAGAAGTATTGCCAGAAGAACCCCAGAAGAGAAGGGACAGCCTTGAGATTTGGCTTCAGTAATTCCCAGCCATTAGACCTGAGTAACTAAAGTTGGCCACTTTCTGCTCTCTGGTCCCTTATTTTACATAAATTATCTCATTTTCATCCTCTTTTCTCAGTTATTCAATACATTTTCTTTTACACCTGCAATGTGCCCTATTCAGTGTTTTGTGCTGAGAACACACGGATAGTACCCTGGAAGGGGATAATGGGGGTGAAGACGGACAGAATGTGATGAACTCATTGTGCAGTTCTAAGTTTAAATGTGACCAAGCAAGTAACACTTATTTCAAGATATAAAGTGCTATACCAATGTAAATTATGAACATTTTGTTTCTCATAACCTATCCCTGTAAGCCCATGTAATTCAAGTACCCCCAAGGTATCTATCTGAAGAGCCTTATAAAAACAAATCTTCACAGAACACTGTATGTAACATTTAAAGATTAGAAATAATCTAAATAACTGTATAAATAAGTTATAAATTAAATAAATAATGGCATTTCTACACACAGGAATATGTAACAATAAAAAAATTACAGTAAGAAACCTTTTCCAGAACTTACTGGGTGCCAGCGGTAACTATAAATTCATTGTTTATACATTAAATTGCTTAATTATTATAGCATCCCTATAAGGGAACTGAAGAACAGAGAGGTTAAATAATTTGCCCAAAGCCTCAGTACTAATGAGTGATGGCTTTGGGATTTGGACCCAGGTGGCTTGGTGCTTAGTCTCCACACATAACACTAGTCTTTTCAGGGGCTTATATGGAGTGGAAACAAAAACTCTCAAAAACATATTGTGCAGCGCAGAAAGGGTACTATTCCCAAAGAAAAAGAAGGTGGAAAGGAAGGAAAGGAAATCTAAATAGAAACATGCACGCGTCTTCTTTATCCATTCATCTGTTGCAGGACATCTCCGCTTCTTCCACAGTTTGGTTATTGTGGACATCGCTGCTATGAACACTGGGGCTCATGTGCCCCTTCTTATCACTCCAATGACTATTACTCAGCCATCAGAAAGGAGGAATACCCCCCATGCATTGACATGGATGGAACTGGAGAGGATTATGCTAAGTGAAGTAAGTCAAGCAGAGAAAAACAATTATATGGTTTCACTCATGTGGAATATAAGGAATAGCACAGAGGACCATAGGGGAAGGGAGAAAAAACTGAATGGGAAGAAATCAGAGAGGGAGACAAACCATGAAAGACTTGACTCTGGGAAACAACCTGAGGGTTACAGAAGGTGGGGGTGGGGGGTCGAGTAGGGGAGGGATAGGGTAACTGGGTGAGGGATACTAAGGAGGGCATGTGATCTGGTGAGCACTGGGTGTTACAGGTAACTCATGGATCATTGAACACTACATCAAAAACTACGGATGTTCTATATGTTGGCTAATTGAACTTAATTAAAAAAAAAAAAAGATGCGTGCACGTGTAGAGAATATCTCTGGAAGGGTACACCAAAAAATGATAAGTATGGTTGCTTTTTGAGAGAGCCTCTAAGTAGCTGAGAACAAGGATGTAAGACTCATCTTCACTACAGACCTCCCTTGTGCCTTCCGATTTTGTGCCGGGTGAATACATAACCAATTTTAAAAGTAAACAGATTTTTTAAATGGTAAACCCTTATAATGAGTCCTTCTGAAGCAAGTAACGGCCTTGTAATATGTATTTTACCTCCCAGTTGATACAGTCTGTAATCACAGGTTTGTGTTTGGGGTGCCAGGAGGTCCTCATTGTAGGATAATGACTTTAGGTGATTTGCTCCAACTGGTGCTTTGCAGCCTGCATCAGCATGCAGCTGGGAAGCAAGCAGCGCTCCAAGGAATGGCCTCAGTCAGCCTGCTCACTGAAGGGCCTAGTGGCCCCATCCAGGCTAGCCCAGAAGGTCCTCTCTGTGGTGCCTGTCACCAAGACCCGCATGTTAAGGCTTAAGAAATCTGGATGAGAAAGGAGGAAGGGATTACCCAGTGAACAGAACATAAAAGTTGTTTAACAAATACTCTCTGAATGGGTAAGCCAAAAAGAGCAAAAAGGTGGTGGGAATGGGGGGGAGACCAAGAAAATAGTGATATAAATGTACATGCCCCACATCTGTACAACAGTGAGATTGATTTTCCAACTACGTCTGATAAACCAGCTCTAAATGCATCCTGAAACAAATTCCCAGAATGATTGGAGCAAGAGCTATTAGCTTAAAAGCCATCAGTGATACAGAAAGTTCTATCTTTTCCCCCAGAAGTGAGTAGGTGGATGTGGGTATGAGAATGGGATTTTAACTTCATCATTGTAGCATGTACCATTTATCCAGTCCATAAAAATCCTTGAAAATTATAAAAACAAAATACAGTGTTCTATTTAGATTTGTAGTTTTAAAGAAACCTGTAAGACTTGAATTGAGACAGGCAAACATTTGAGGTTGCGGTTTCAGGATCGATTTGACTACCAGACAAGAGGGCTCTAAGGCTCTTGAACTCCCCTGAGGATGGCAAATACAGTGTATGTCCAGACTGGATTCATGCATTTAAATGTATCAGAGGCCAAATCAGGTCCCTAGTCCTAAGGAGATGACGCTTTATGAAATCAGAAATACATTCCATTTCCAAACATAAAGAACATGTCGTAAATTGAATTATTGCTCCAAATTTTTCTCAGTCTTCCCTGTAACAAGGTTGTAATCCTGTACATCCCCATGGAACTTGAAGTAGGCCTTCTTACAGAGGAATATGTTTCTCCATTCCATTTCTTTTTTTTTTTTAAGGTTTTATTTATTTATTTGTCAGAGATCACAAGTAGGTAGAGAGGCAGACAGAGGAGGAGAGGGAAGCAGGCTCTCTGCTGAGTAGAGAGCCTGATGTGGGGCTTAATCCCAGGACCCTGAGACCATGACCTGAGCCGAAGGCAGAGGCTTTAACCCACTGAGCCACCCAGGCGCCCCTCCATTCCATTTCTATCAGGGTTGAACATGTGACTAGTTTTGGTCAGTGGAATGAGAGTGGAATAAACATATGGGAAGTCTGAGCAGAAGTTTTAAGAGCTATCGCGAAGTCTGCCATCATTCCCCTCTCCGCCTAAAATGGTCCCTGGCAAAGAGACACTGCTTCTTCAATCCTGCATTCTGGAATAAAGACGATATTCAGAGAAGTCTCTGAGACAGTCCCTAGCTGATTTGTAACATAAACAGGAAGTAAATCTTTGAGGTGGTAAACACTATGGTTTGAGAATTATATTTTTAATGCAATATAACCTAGTGAAAGCTGACTAATACAGTGACAACTTGAATAGCCATGCTTGCTGCAGGAAATCTTCAAATGAAAAAAGATGAATGCGGTAAAACATAAATTCCTATGCCAGCATCCTCACTCCCTCAGGCTGGGTGAATCATGGGCCTGGCAGGGGGTCGGCTCCTGGTGGGCATGCCCAGGTTAAGAATGAGTGAGTGGGTACCTGGGCAACTCTGCTCCAGGTGGGACCGCTCTCTGCCTTTGGCCTCTGGGCTTGTATGGATGAACACTTGGAGCTCAGAGCATGTGTTTGGCCATCCGTGATATGCAGTCATCAAAGCTGGTGTGAGAAAATATTTGAATTCCATGAACCCTTTGTAGGGGAAGTAGATATTTTAAAGCAGAATGTCGATGGCCTTGCCAAGCTTCACAGGCATGTGGGTACCTTCTCAGTATCAACCAGGAATTACCCACTCTTGTGAAAGTGGACATAATATTTGAAGAACCAGTAAAACTTTGACATACATAAAAGGACATGTGTAAAGAGCCAGGTAATAAATAATTCAGGCTTTGCAAGTCATAGCACCTCTTCTGCAAATACCCAGCTCTACCATTGTATTGTGAAACCAGACATAAACAGTATCTAATAAATACCTGTGGCTCTGTTTCAAATGAAATCATATTTACAAAAATGGTGCCTGGCCAGATTTGATCTCTGGGCCAAACTTTGCTGACCCTTGATCTAGTGGAAAAGAAAATGGAACTTAGTTCCACCAGTATCACCCTAAGAAATTTGGTGTCAGTTAGAGAGTTTGTTGTCCACATCCCATCCGAGAAACTTGAAATGATCTTGCTCACCCAAGAAGTTATTAAACCATGAAGTTTACCCTCAGGAGCTATTTGGAAAGTTTAATGACGAACACTGTATCATCAAACACAATGAGAAATCCAGATGCCTTGGCGGGGTGATCTATAGACGTATCACAAAGTTTGGGGATCTGGAAGGACCACCAAAGAGAGAGCATGAAGCGTACATTGGCAACCAGGAATCCAAGTTCTGAGAGCATAGAAAGTATCGAAGTTGAGAAGCAAGTGTCGACAGGGATTTATTATTCACCCTTTAATCACTGAAATGTGCACACTCATTCTGCATTTGGTTTGTCAGAAAGAACATTGGTTCTTAGTACATGTCAGGAGAGTGATTTCGAGTAGATTTAGGAAGGGACTTTAGAACAGGAATGATTTGCTATATCTTGGCCTTTTTTGTTACTTTCCTAGGAAGAAGACATATTCTTTATTCCCAGACAGGGTTTTTTCTTAGTTTGGTAAACAAGGAATGAATTTAAATGTTTGATATCCTTTCCCCAAAGTCCAAAACAATGAAATAAAAGTTTCTGGGGTGTTTTTGTTAAGCTTGTGATCATTGAGAGAACAGTCTCTTTGGCTTATTCAGAAAAGATGCTATTCTTAGAGGATCAGAGCAGGGTTCTTAAACTTGGAGACCTAAGGATACCCTGAGTAGCTTTTAGCTTTCTACAATTACAGATTTATGGGCTTCCAAGATGCTATTAGTTCTGGGTTGTGGTTCCTTATCATTATGTTTAACGAGCAGCACATGACACTGCTGTAGGTGGTCATCCAGTCGAGTGGTGAGGACACCAGAGCACGGATTCCTTTTGACCGAATCCTGCGGTTGTTCCTGTAGCGCCAAGACAAAGTCTACCAGCCAGAGCTCCAGTTCAGGTTATATAAATACTACAACTATGTTCATCTACCTCTCATCTATTTACTGGATTTTATATCTCCACTGACCTGAGGCCTTGCATTTAATTTAGGAGATATGCTTTTAAAGATTCATTTGTTTTTATTCAAGAGGGAGAGAGAGAGAGGTGGGGAGGGGCAGAGGGAGATGGAGAGAGAAACCGAAGCAGACTCTGTGCGGAGCACAGAGCTCCACTTGGGGCTCCATCTCAGGACCCTGAGATCATAACCTGAGCTAAAAACAAAGAGTCTTGGAGGCTTCACTGACTGCACCACCCAGGCGCCCCAGGAGATGTGTTTTTAATTATATGTATAAAGCAAGTAACAGGACACACAATTATGTCATTTTAGTTTCTGAATATAAATAGGATATATTTTTTTCCTATACTGCAACCAAACCAAATATTTTTGTTGTTCTGAGGACATGTGGGTAACTCAAGAGAAAAAAGTTTTTGCTAATGTCATGCTTTTGCCTGAGGTTTTATTTTATAAATTTTATATTTATAAAAAAGTAATTTTGCCAACAGCATAGAAATAAATCCTGAATTTGGGGGCACCTGGGTGACTCAGTGGGTTAAAGCCTCTGCCTTTGGCTCAGGTCATGATCCCGGGGTCCTGCGATCGAGCCCCACATCGGGCTCTCTGCTCAGCAAGGAGCCTGCTTCCCCCTCTCTCTGTGCCTGCCTCTCTGCCTACTTGTGATCTCTGTCTGTCAAATAAATAAATAAAATCTTTAAAAAAAAATAAATCCTGAATTTTGCCCTTCTTAAGCTCTTAATTTGTAATGTTAACATCTTTTTTAGGGTAGCCTTTGAATAGAGCAAAAGCAAAGGCTTTGTATAATGGGATGCAATACAATAAATTCATATATATTAAGAAAGGATGTGGCCTGGGGTCATATATAATTTAAACAAAATTAACAATGGGTTCTGTAAAAATAAGAGAGCTTTATATGATATGCTATACTGACATATACATATTGTTAATTAGAGATGTTTAAGGCTATATATATAAAAGTTATATCTCTTACTCAGGAATGTAGAGTCAATTTTAAAACTGTTCCTTTTTAGGGACGCCTGGGTGGCTCAGTTGGTTGGGCAGCTACCTTCGGCTCAGGTCATGATCCGGGCATCCTGGGATCGAGTCCCATATCGGGCTCCTTTCTCGGCAGGGAGCCTGCTTCTCCCTCTGCCTCTGCCTGCCACTCTCCTTGCCTGTGCTCGCTCGCTCTCTCTCCCTCTCTCTCTGACAAAATAAATAAATAAATTAAAAAAAAACTGTTCCTTTTAAAAAAGATATTTATTTATTTGACAGAGAGAGTGACAACAAAAGAGGGAACACAAGAAAGGGGAGTGGGAGAGGGAGAAGCAGGCTCCCCACCAAGCAGGGAGCCTGACACGGGCTCCATCCCAGGACCCTGGGATCATGACCTGAGCCGAAGGCAGACACTTAATGACTGAGCCACCAGGCGCCCCAAATTATAAGTGTTCGAAGGTGGAGGTATAACAAAACACTCAGGAGGCTTAGAATCAAATAGAAATAGGATTGCTTATTGGTTTTGTCATTCACCATCTATGTGTCCTTCCTCAGGCAGACTAATTTCTCCAAGCTTTATTCTCCTCCTCTGTAAAGTAGGAAAAAACATACCCACTTCTTTAAAGTTGTTATAAGAATTAATTAAGCAGCATTTATAAAATACTGAACTTATAGTGCACACTGAGAAAATGTCATTTCTAGCCCCTTTACACTGTTTGACTAAAAACATTTTTGAACCCTGAACAGAAATAGTTTTTTGAGGATGGCTGGGTGTCTCAGTCAATTAAGCGACTACCTTCAGCTCAGGTCATGATCCCAGAGTCCTGGGATCAAGTCCCGCATCCAGCTCCTTGCTCAGCGGGAGCCTGCTTCTCCCTCTGCTGCTCTCCCTGCTCATGTGCTCTCCCTTTCTCTCTGACAAATAAGCAAAATATTCTTTTTTTAAAAAAGAAATATGCTTTTTGGTTTCCTATATGTGTTTAAGTATTCTCTATTCCTTTTTACATTATTTCCCTTCACAACATGCTTTTGTTTCTGATCTAATCTTTTCATAGTATCAAAAAATGTATGGGTAGAAAAGTCATTTCATTAAATAAAATTTCATTTCTAATTCAAACCTTAACATTATAATGCTAGTGAGCATTGTATTTGGTTCATCAAATACTTAACCCAAATTAGTTTGTGTTTTTTCATTACTTTTAAAGGTTAATTTTTAATACTTCTTATGAATCTTGGAAACAAAATGTATATTTCATCTTGAATCATGCAGCATAAGCACAAGCCAAGCACATTATTGGTTTTTCTTTAAACTTTGATGATTTTTCTTCTATGTAAGTAGTGTGGGTCCATTATAAAAGGATTAGAAGATATAGTGTAAAAGAAAACTATCCATAAATTTATGAATCAGAGATAACCACTGATTACATTTGGTGTGGACTCTTCAAAACATTACTTATAGGGACGCCTGGGTGGCTCAGTTGGTTAAGCGGCTGTCTTCGGCTCGGGCCATGATCCCAGCGTCCTGGGATCGAGTCCCACATCGGGCTCCTTGCTCAGCGGGGAGCCTGCTTCTCCCTCTGCCTCTGCCTGCCACTCTGTCTGCCTGTGCTCGCTCTCTCTCTCTCTCCCTCTCTCTCTGACAAATAAATGAATTAAAAAAAAAACAAACATTACTTATATATATAGTATTACAACCTTAGGGAACTCTAAAATAAATGATAATTATCTCTGTCAAGTAGAGTTTTATAATATCATAACTATTATTTTATTTTTTATATATTACATATATAGCACCATACTTAGTTGTTTGTGTAAGTTATAATTTATGTCACAAGTTCCTATCTTTGAGTAAGCAATTCATTTACATTTGTTATTATAAAAATGCTGTCAGTATCCATCTTCATAAAATTATTTCCTTAGTTTAAATTCCTATGTGTAGAACCCAGGCACATTTAAAATCTATCATAGAATTTCCTATGGAAACTCATACCTGATTTCCCTGCTGGAAGCTTGTTTCTTTGCTTCTAAAAAGTCACCCATGTAGGTGTTAATTCACAGTAGGTAGCATTATAGACATGAAGTCCATAAACTCTTTTTCTTACTGTTGATGTTTCATAACACCCAGCTTCTAACTAGTTCTACCAAGAGATATCTATCTATTTATTTATTTATTTTTACGATTGTAGCATCCCAAAATAAAACTTTATCTATCATTCATTTTTTATTTATTCATATGTAGTTGAGATTCAATCAGAATAAGACATTGTTGAAAATAAAAAGGAGTTTAAGTACTCTCCACCCCAGTCATGATTATATGATTAATTAGAACATGATTATAACATTGATAGGAATCCTTTGAGGGAGTGTTTGATCCTTTAAATATCGTAGCCTCTAAACTAAATCCTCAGCATGGTCTTGGTTTTGGGTTGTTTCCTACCTGCACCACGTTGGACATCATGTTTAAACCCTCAGGCCTTTTCTTATTTCTCACTGTGCCAACAGCAAATATATCCACCATACAATGTCAGATGTCATGAAGGGTGTAAACATCCACAATAAACAAAGGGGAGGGGTTCAGATAGAAAGTCTAGGAGACATCAACGGACACTCTGATGAGGAGATAATATTTGAAGTTGACCTGGAATCAGTAGAATTTTTATAGATTAAGTAGGAAAGAAAGTTCTCATTATCCCTCTGATGAGTACTAGTGAAGAAGGCAGAGTAAGACAGTATCTTCTAATTCTGCCTCTCCCACTTTCTAACCATAGGTCCTCCTGGGCAAGTTTTGTCATTGGTAGATTGGGTAATACTGCCCTGACATTTTACCAGAGAGTTGTGAGGTCAAACGGAGCTAATATGACTGAAAGTATTTTAAAACTGTACAGCAATATATGAGCATAAGGGACATTTAAATACTCAATGTTAGCGGGGCGCC
Source organism: Mellivora capensis (assembly GCA_004024625.1). Taxonomy (NCBI): domain Eukaryota; kingdom Metazoa; phylum Chordata; class Mammalia; order Carnivora; family Mustelidae; genus Mellivora; species Mellivora capensis. Next base: position 17,297 of record PISX010018244.1, on the reverse strand, counting down.
TGGGTGGCTCAGTGGGTTAAAGCCTCTGCCTTCGGCTCAGGTCATGATCTCAGGGTCCTGGGATCGAGCCCCGCATCGGGCTCTCTGCTCAGTGGAGAGCCTGCTTCTCCCCCGCCCCTGCCTGCCTCTCTGCCTACTTGTGATCTCTCTCTCTGTCAAACAAATAGATAAAATCTTTGAAAAAAAAAATGCAGTGTTAGCATGTTTGGGGTCAAGATACCAATTCACAACTGATGGTTCTACCTCAAATGAATCTAAAGAAAGATCGTGAGAAAATATAAAAATGATTTCAGTATAAATTCAGCTATTATTTTGAAAGCAAGTAACTTTCAAGTTAGAGTGTTTGGAATTTTATAAATTTATTTCATAGATTATATCCCTAGTTGCAATAACAGTTATTAATGTATCAAAAACTGTGTTAAGTACTTCACCTGTAAGCTTTGTGCCTGGGCTTTAATTTTTAAGGTGACTCAATGATGACTTGGAGAAATCAGTGCTATTCAAAGAGAAGTTTAATGTCATTCACAGTTCCCCCAGAAGCACCAGGTTTCAATGAGGAAGCAGAAGCTGGAGAGAGGGATAGGTTTAGGTCCCAGCTTTTCCTGGAGTTTCTGTGGGAAAGGCAAGATAGGGCAGGATAAAAAATTTAGGGCTGGCTAGTTTGAATAATTTTGGCAGATTCTAAGTTTTACGAGTGGTCCCTAGTTGTCTGATACCTGCCCCTGGGATGATTAAGGCAGAATATTGCCTCTTGGAACACAGGCTGAGAAGAGAGGTATGGCTCTGGATTGATGAGTTTGTATAGTAGAGGCCTGCTCCTGGCTGAGTCCTTTGCTGTCTCTGAGAACTGGCATGACCAGGGAAGCACAGTCTACTCCCAGCAGGAAATGTTTTGTAAGAAATGAAAACGTGATATAATACAATGTAGTATTTCATTAAATCATCATCTTGCTTAACTGAAACCTTATGCTCATTGATTAGTAACTCTCCATTACTGATAAGTTCTAGAAATCTGCTGTACAACATGGTACCTGTGCTCAACACTAACGTATTGAATACTTAAAAATTTGTTAGCTAGGGATGCCTGGGTGGCTCAGTGGGTTAGAGCCTCTGCCTTCGGCTCAGGTCATGATCTCAGGGTCCTGGGATCGAGCCCCGCATCAGGCTCTCTGCTCCGCGGGGAGCCTGCCTCCCCTTCTCTCTCTGCCTGCCTCTCTGCTTCCTTGTGATCTCTGTCTGTCAAATAAATAAATAAAATCTTAAAAAAATTTTGTTAGCTAATCTCTTGATGTGTTCTGTTCTTACCACACACAAGAAAAATTTTAAAAACTCATCACAATTCAGTAAATAGGCACCATATCCTCCCTATTTTACAAATAAGTACATTGAATATTAGAGAAATTATGTGATTTGCCCAATGTCACACAAGTGTTAAGTGACGGAATAAGGATTTAAACACAAAATTCTAAAAGCTGACAACCTATAACTGCAAAAGTACATATATATACAGTACTCTAGTAATTTGTTTTCATCCTTTAATAGCAAAGGTAATGTCAATGTTGGGTGATGACGACTGTAGATTTAGAAGTCATGATGACTTGCTAAATACAGTACTGAGGCTCAGAAGGGCTAAATAGAGTGCCCAAGCTAAGACATTGTTTTGATAATCATTGCTGCTTACCAAGCGAACTCTTAAGTTTATGACCTGAAACACTGGCTTTATTTTGCCCAAACTTCTTGGAGTCAAAAATTCAGGAAGAGCCTGGCTAGATGTCCTGTTTCTGATTCATGTGGTATCAGCTGGGCAACTGTGACCAGAGAAACCACTCACGTTCAAGATGGTTTCTTCATACATGTCTGGCATGTCTCTCCTTGACCACTCTCATTCTCCACAGGGTCTCTTATCCTCCACAGCCTTTCCATATGGCTTTGGCTTCTCCCAGCTTGGTGGTCTCACAGCATTTGCATTACTTGCATTACATTGCATTACTTAAATGGCAGCTAGCTTCCAAAAGACAGGAAGCACCAATGCCAGGCCAGTTAAGGGAAATGCCTGAAACTGGTAGAGCATCACTCCCACCATATTCTATTGATCAAAGCAGTCACAGAACCTGCCCAGATTCGGCAGCTGGAGAAGTGGACTCTGTCTTTTGCTAGTGTTGTAACAAGTTCTTATCACAAAAGAAACATAGGATGGAAGTTACTATTATAAGCTATCTTTGGGAAATATAATGTCCCATATATCTAATCAGTGGCTGAACTCAGGTATCTAATACCAAAGATCAAGTTTTTAGTTTTCATATTACAATGAAACACAGTTTAGCACAGCAATAATCAATAGACCTCTTTTTTTTTTTAAATTCAGAGTGACACTGAACATATGCCATTGCCAATAAATTGAGATTCATATCTCCATCATCCTCCTTAAGAGGACAGCAAAGTTCCTGATCCATTAAGTAGGCTAAATTTCTGTGACTTTTTGCCTGATGTCCTACCCTTCTTTTATGGCTCCACCCTTTTCAAAAAAGCATAAGCCTAGTAGATTCAGGATTCCGGTAGACAGGACAGGTTCATCTCAGGGATCTAAGGCTGCTGGAAATGGCATCACTTTTAACCCTTAGGACATAGCCCATTCTGCAACATCCTAGGGCTTTGTCATTCCCAGAATCTGCTTCTGAAAGGGGGGTTTTCTATGTACAAAGCAAACTTTCTGCCACCTGATTAAAATTAGACCATGAACAGAATTGGAAAATAAAAGTGGAACAAATTCTGCAACCTCCCTTTATATATGCTAAACAATTTCAAATTGTATTTCAAACACAGACACTGTTCATATTGAGAACTCACATTTTTAAAGCCTGAAAACTAAAGTTATATGTATGGAACATACTGAATCTCTGTTCAGCTTATCTCTTGGAAAATATTAAAATAGCACAACAATCAGTTTTTTAGTGATAAATAATTCTTGAACTTTTACCCCCCCAACACACTATCTAATTTACTACATGTGAAACCAAAATTCTGTCATTCATAAAGCATCTCCTGGATGCCTTTTATCCCTACCCTAACTTATTCCTGCTTTTTAATTGGGACATCTATTCACTTACCTTTAATATGATTATCAGTATTGGGTTTAAGAAAATCTTGCTTATTTTCTATTCTGTTTTGAGATTCTATTGTTCCTTTCTTCTCTTCAACTAATAAACATCTTTGGTATTCCATTTTTTCTCCTCCTCTGAGTTATCTATGGTTCTTTTATTTTTAGTAGCTGTTCCAGTTATTATAATGTATATTCTTGATTTGTGGCAATCTTTTTAAAATTAATATTATAGCATTTCCCTGCATTATAAGAACCTGCTCAATAATAATTTCATTTATAACCCTCCTGTACTTTGTTCTATTATTGTCATATATTTTACTTTTATATGTGATATGAACCCTAAAATACATTGTTATTATTTGTACTTTAAACAGTCTGGGTCTGTATCTGAAATTTCACCATCTGGATGATCTGTGCATCTGTTGTATTGTCTATTGTTTTCCTTGGTTTCAATCCCATAGTTTTGTCTCTGTGTGCCTGATCTTTTAAATTCAGTGCCAATTGTATTTGAAAAATTATAGAGACAATTTGATGCCTAAGATAGTTACCTTCATCCCAAGTAAGATTTACAGCTGTTTCTAGCAGATGACTTGGGACACAAACAGTACAGATCACCTTAATCCAATCAGGGATTGAATGGTTCAAACTGAGCTTCCGTCTTTGTGAGAGCTGGGCTGTATAAGTTACCCTTACTCCTTAGATGTGGTTCTCGGAGCTCCCAACCTAAAATCTGTGGATTTTCCAGGAATGCCTTCTCCTTGGCAGGCTCTACCTTTCAGTTTTTGTCCTAAATTTATAAGGAAAGCCCCGCTTAGCGTCTCAGCTTCTTAACCATCTCGTGTAGAATTATGTCCCCGAAGGAACGTGGTCCAAATACTAGGCTTGCCTTTCTCGATTCTCTTCTCTTGGCTTTTGGTCTAAGGATTTGCCTATGCTTTTGTAGCTTTCCAATGCCTTCATATTTTTGAAAACAGAATTTTGTCCAGCCTTTGTTTATACGCCTCCCTAGGGTTAGACCAATAATTATTTAATAACTTCCTAGCCTTTCAGTAATACTAGTTCTGAAAAACATTTAAAATTATGAAATATAATACATTTAGAAAAACTCATATAAAATATAGGTACAACTTAACTAATTATTGTAAAGTTAATTTTGAGTGTAACTACCACTAAGGTTGTATCTTTTAATTTTAAGCAAAATTATCTGACTCCAGGAAAGTTTATTGCTATTTCACAGTAATGATTGTTATAACCCTATAAAATATAACAATCTTAATGATAATGATAGGCACATAGAAACTAAACCAGCGATACTTACATAGAAATGATAAATTTATCTCAAGAAACTTATTCTAAGAGTGTAAATTTTTCTTACCTGGGCAAAATAATATTCTGAAGATAGTTTACTGATCAGGGCTTAAAGTCAACATACATCTTGGGTAATTAAGAGAAGTAAGAAATTGGTTATATTATTTCTAATACATTTTCAATTAGAATTAGGATAAAGAAGTTTGAATATCAAAAAAGGAGGGAGGTTTCAATTTGAGCAAAATAATATCGCTTATTAACTTTACACATTTTAAGAGTCACTATCTCTTTCAAAAACACATAAATGTGGAAAAGATAAAATGAGAAGAACATATGGTAAAAAGAGAAAATTGTGGTAGAAAATGAAAAAAGAGCAAAGATTAGTGTACAAAAACCCCCTTAAATTTCCATACCTCTTTTAGATTTGAGCCACCCATTCGACTCTGAATTTCTCTTCGTACAAGAGCAAAGAGAGAAATACCATCAGTTTCAAGATTCACAGTACTACAAATAATTGAACATTCACAAACCAATTGTTTAGGAGATGCACAGCTGTTCTTGGTATTTATATCAGAGAAAAAAATTCTACTAGGGGTTCTTATTCAGGAGCTTGTTTGATTAATGTATAAAGTAGAATGAGACAGATTTATTTTTGACCAAAAGTAGACAAGATACATTAAGCATGATGCAGAAAGTAAGGTGCTAAAAGAGACTAGGCAAACAATCACATAAATAATTTTGAGATATTTATTAAGCAAATGTTCTGTGCCAGGCAGCCCGTGAGACCAAGTGCTCGTGGTCCTATGTGAGAAACAGACAAGTAAATTTATAGCACTGAGGTTATAATAGAACTGAATGCAAAGGGGGATGAGAACAGGAGGAGATCTAGTTATTCCTCCACAGAAAGATGATAATTAAGCAGAATCCTGATGTATGAGTAATATTTCTCAAGCGGCTAGGGGCGGATTGAAGATAGAAGAGTGCATAATAGGAATGGAGGCAAAAAAAAATGGAAATCTATAAATAATTAGAGAAGGAGGGCGCCTGGGTGGCTCAGTGGGTTAAAGCCTCTGTCTTCGGCTTGGGTCATGATCTCAGGGTCCTGGGATTGAGCCCTGCATTGGGCTCTCTGCTCAGTGGGGAGCCTGCTTCCCCCTCTCTTTCTGCCTGCCTCTCTGCAAACTTGTGATCTCTCTCTGTGTGTCAAATAAATAAATAAAGTCTTAAAAAATAATTAGAGAAAGAAATGCAAATTGTAAAGAAATGGGATAAAGCTAAAGAAGAAGACAAAGCCATTTGGATGCCACTTAATAGCTAGTGAGCCATTCAGTGATTTAAAGCAGTGTGGAAGATGAATTAGAATGTTAACCCTGAAGATAATAAGAAAAGTAAAAAGCATATTGCAAAGGCCCAGGAAAGAAATTATGCATGTCTGGATTAAAATGGTTTGAGTGGATATAAAGAAAAGTGATACATTTTTTAATATGTAGGAATCTAATCAATATGACTTGATGATTGCTTATATATTAGAAGTGATGGAAATAGGAGTTTAGAATATCTCCTAGAATATAGTCAGGAAGGATTTGATTTCACTAGTCACCTTGGAGGCCATAAGAAAGCTTGTTTCACAACCTAAGTGTCCATCATTAGACAAATGGATAAAGAAAATGTGCTACACACACACACACACACACACACACAACACACAGTGGAATGTTACACAGCCATAGAAATAGAATGAGATCATGCCATTTGAGACAACATGGATGGACCTAGAGGGTATACTGCTAAGTGAAATAAGTCAGACTGAGAAAGACAAATACCAAATGATTCCACTCATAAGTGGAATCTAAAAAATAAAAATGAATGAACAAACAAAAAAGCAGAATCAGACCTATAAATTCAGAGAACAGACTGATGGTTGCCAGAGAGGAAGGAGGTGGGTGGGAGGGTTTGGGTAAAATGGGCAAAGGGGAGTGGAGATAGAGGCCTCCAGTTATGGAATGAATAAGTCACAGGAATAAAAGGCACACCATAAGGAATATAGTCAACGATATTTTAATAGCTACATAACAGAACAGATGGTACCTACACTTTTGGTGAATGCAGCATAATGTATGAACTTGTCAAATCACTAAGTCATATACCTGAAACTAAAGTAAAGTTGTGTGTCAACTATAAAATAAAAACACTCAAAAAAAAAAAAAAAGAGGGCTTTCTTCTTAAACTTTTCAATGTGTTTTCTTTGTGACTTCTATTGTACATTCAAGTGGAGCCATCTAGTAGTCAATAAGATATACGGGCCTGAGGCCCAGAAAGGAGATCTGGGCCAGGGAAAGAGGAGCCATCACTATAGTTTCAATCATGACAACATGAACTTGAGCAGGGAAAAAGTACAGAGAGAGAAAAATTGAAATTAAGGACAGAGCACTGGGTTCATCAATATTAAAGAGTTGACTAATGGTTTAAAAAAAAAAAGTCTGGAAGAAAGGCCTAGGATGTGTAGCCAGAGTACAAGGTGAATTCCTGGAGAGTTTTATCCCATTATAACTATGCATTCTTTTTCTGACTAAAAAAGAATATTCCATGTTCTTGGTGTTCCAGATTAGATCTTCAGTGATTTCTAAAGTATACAGGTGGCCAAGAGCATGGCAGATCATATTGTTTCTTTCACCAAGAATTATGCAGTGCCCATGAACTACATATCGAGAGGTAAATAAAAAATTGTTCCCATCTTTGGTATGGTGTGGTATAATATAGCATGGCATGGCATGGCATGGTAAGTTTGGAGGAAATGTGTAAATATCAGAAAACTTCAACATAAAGCATTAAAAAAGGTTCACAGTATAAACCACAATTTATTATGTGAATGTAGAGGACAGATGCCTCCTCTTCTTGCCAAGCTTTCAGATGTTGTCTTCTATGATATACTAATTATAAATATGAACAGGAAGGATGATAAAGAAGTATCTAATCAAGAGAGACTTAAACCAGAGGAGAATTCATCTCATCTAGAGGACCAAGATGAGATAAATGCTTTCCTTTGCCAGTGTCTCATAAACAGCTGTCAGTAAGAAGCAGTTTGATTTTACTGGCATATTTTAAAGTAGAAATGAGGATAGCCAATGTGAGAACAGTATATTTGAGAGTTGATGGTTTTGAGAGGTGATGATTTTCTAAATGCATCTCAGAAACTAGGCTTTTTATCAAAAATCACAGAGCAAATATATTATCTCCTCTCATACACAGAGGGGAGTCATTTCTTATTTAGGCAAAAAAAGTGATGTTTCTAGCTAACATCTGCTAAAAACACCGTCCAATAACAAGCCATAATTCAAAAACTGCCAACACAATGAGAATGAGGAAGAAATATAAAGAAGCAAAGTTATGATTCACAAGTAAGTGTATATTTCACAGATAAGTGTAGAAATAATTTGTCCTATAATAATTAGTCGTTGAATAACAAGCCAGTAATTTTTGGGTTCCTGTAACCAGGGAGAGCCACATGAAACTCAAAAGAAGAAGAAGGAGGAGGAGGAGGAAGAGGAGGAGGAGGAATGGGGAAGAGGAGAGGGGGAAGGAGGGGGAAAGAGGGGGAAGGAGTGGGGAGGGAGGGAGGGCGGGTGCAGAAAGCTTTGGACAGAAGAGAACAGTGTGAAAGAGAATGATGAAGAATGAGAAAATGAAGTCATTAAATCATCAGGAGACATTACTTAGATATCTTGCTAGTTAACTGAAATACTGTTAACTATTAACTAAATCTATATAGCAACCCAGATTGGCATTTGATTCTTAACATTTTCCCCTGATGTCTCAATAAAGAACTCTCTGTAGGTGCTGTGGAAATGAAGTCACCTGAATTCAGGTGGAATAAAGCCTTATCCACAGACCAGCAATATCATCTTCTGAGAATTTTCCAATCTCTCTCCATGTTGACTGAATCAGAATCTGCATTTCGACAAAAGTTCCAAGTGATATGTATGCCTCTTAAAAATTAGAAAATTACTGGCAGGAGTGTATTCTGGTGCCTTGTCAAGGACTTCCTTACCTAGAGTCTGTTGAGTTACATGTTATGTTAGCTTCTATAAAGTGTTTTTAGCCCATATAACATTACTAGTTAAGTGTATTACTATCTACATAGCTGTATAGCAATACAATAAGAAATTCAGGTGAATTGTCATCTGTTCCCTTGTTTAGCCAGTAATACCATACTGAGAATCTAGGCAATAAAATAGTCCAAACTATAATTATTATTTTATGGAAATAAAATCTAATTGAGAAATTACATCTTCACAGGAAAACACTAGAAAAAGAAATATGTGGTGTAAGTATTCAAACCATTTTCCAACCTATAGATGCAGGACCCTGAGGAACCACAAAAGAATTTCATGGGGTCCTTTTACTAATTTAGTTATCAATACGTATCATTATTTTCCCAATCAGAAAAACTAGAAGTACAACTGTTACCATGTTGAGCCTATGAAATTTTCCAGTGTTTATAGGGTTCATGCTGGACAATTAGCTTAAATTACACAACTGTTAACAGAGTGGAATTATTATTAATCTCAATGGGTTTAAATGCGAGTACCCTGGGTATTACAGAAAGTGAATTATACTGAGTGTCTGGAGGGCATTCTAGATAGGAGGAAAACTGTGTTTAAAGTGAATGAAATGGTCAGAGAATGGGAAGCAAACAACTAGTAGAGGTGAAAGACATAAAATATTTGGGCAGTAGTAAGATTCAATTACGTAGATAAGGATGGAATAAATTATATCAAAATCTATCCTATTTTTGTTTACCCTCTGTCTTACTCTCTTGGTCTTTAAATAATAGCAGGACATGTCTCTCATAGCTGGAGAAACACATTTTCCAAGAGTCCTTAAATTAGAAGTTCACAGCTGTTGTGTGGAGGGATTTATGTTTCAGAAAAATAAAGTTTCCCTTTAACATGAAGTGATGGTTTCTTTTTAGAGTTACATTTCTCCTGCATTTTTTCCTATGGCACAGCAATTTTGTTTTGTCCATATAGAATCTTTCATAATGGCTCTTTAAATAAGACTAAATACTTTTACAATAAAAGTAAAAAGTAGGAGAGTGAAGACAGCAAAATAGCAGCAATGTCCCTTCCCACCAACTTCAATTTGAACAACTGTCTGCAGGAAAAAAATACCTTCACAAGAACCAAGGATTCCAGGTGAAAGATTATAGCACCTGAATGAAACACAGAATAAGAAAAAGATGCATTGTGGCAACTAGAAAAGATAGATTCACATTACCCCCCTTACCCCTTCCACAAATTTAGATTGGCCAGCATGAAGGGAGAGACCCTCCCCACGAGAGGAGAGTAAAGTGAGTTCTGACTTCACCATGGACCCACCATCAGTCCACCCTGGCACCAGGCCAACTCCCATAGCTGTAAGTGGCTCCCTGAGGGTTCCCAGGAACCTAGGTTGTCAGCTCACCTGGTACCTGTAAGATCTAGCAGCCCCAGTGGCTCCTGAAACCCTAGACGCTTCCATGGCACCAAGCTCCCAGAAGGTTTAGCAAACTCAGGCTCCTCATCAAACCCAGTGCCATCTGGGTACAGCAGTCCCAGGTAGCTCCTGTGGCCCAGGCACCTGGTCTAGTCAACTCAGGAACTGACCAGAACCAGTGGCCCCAAGTAGCTTCCATAGAACCAGGCTCCCAGATCAAACCATGACCAACTGCTTCCCATTGCATCAGGCAGCTCTCATGGCAGCAGGCTCTCAATAACCAGGCTCCAAGTGCATCTCAGAGCTAGGCAGCTCCTGTTGTCCTACGTCACAATTAGCCCATGTAAACCCAGACTCCAGGTCAGAATCCATGAACTTTGGCTGTCAGCCAGACCCAATGCCAACTACCATGGACACAGGAATTCAGCTAACCTCAGCACCAAACCAGCACCCATAGCACCAGAACTTGGGTTCACTATAGCATCAGGCTAGTCCATAGAGACCTAGGGTCCCAGCCCACCCAGTGACAGACCAAACCCAAGATAACTAACCTCAAAGTCAGTCCCCAAGGCCTCAGACCATAGGCCTACTAGTGCAGCTCCAAGCTTTCCCTAGTGCCAGGCCAGCCTCCATGACCCCAGCCTCTAAGCTAGCCCCTCTCAGTACCAGACCAGTGCCTGTGGACTCACATACAGCACCCAGCCCCGTTGTCCTTAGTTCCTGATTAGACCCTATGGAGCCAGGTTACAGTCTGCCCACACAGACTGAACTCCTAGCCCCATCACCACTGCCCCTGCCACCATGCTGGTCCCTATGTCTCCATGTACCAGGCATTCCCACCTTCTCATTGAGACAAAAGACTTGAGAGCTCAAGCAATGCAGCATCAAACCTGACCATAGACACCCCCAGGCAGCCTACCCAGAATCTCTGGAAAAACAGATTGTTGGAGGGGTTTGCCTGTTGAAGCCAATCTGTAAAGATTGAAAGAGGTGCTTACTTCCTCAAATGTGTAGGCACCAATGTAAGGCCAGGGGGAAATGAATAATCAAGGAAATGTACCACCAAAGGAAATTAATAAAGCTCCAATAACCTACCATAAAGAAATGGAAATCTATGAATTGTCAAATAATTCAGAATAATTCTCTTACAACTACAAGAACACACAGACAACTAAACAAACTTAGGAAAACTAAGAAAAATATAATCAACAAAGAAATAGAAATTATCAAAACAAAACCAAAAATCCTAGAGCCAAAGATAACAATGACTGAACTGAATAATTCCAAAAAGATTTTCAACAATAGACTTGACCAAGCAAAATAATCAGTGAGCTAAAAAGTAGATCATTGAAAGTATTCAGTCAGAGAAGCAAAAAGGAAAAAAAAAAAAAAGAATGGAAAAAAAATGAAGAAGTGTATTTAAATTATGGCATACTATTAATAGAAACAATCTATTCATTATTGGAATCCCAGAAGAAGAGAAAGATAAAGGAGCAGAAAGTTTAATTAAATAATAGCTGAAAACGTCCCACACTTGGGGAGAGAAATGGACATCCAGATTCTTGAGGCCCAAAGGATTTCCATAGGTTGAACCCAATAAGGGCTACATAGACAAAACTGTCTTACTGCTGATATGGAGATAGTTTGGTCTGGATAGAAGATCAAACCCGACACATTTCCTTAACCCAAAGCTTAATCCAAAGCAAAGCCATAACTATCTTCAATTTTTTGAAGGTTGAGAGACATGAGGAAGCTGCAGAAGAAAAGTCCGAGGCTAGCAGAGGTTGGTTTATGAGGTTTAAAGAAAAAGCCTATCTCCATAGCATCAAAGTGCAAGGGGAACAGCAAGTGTTGATGTGGAAGCCAGAGCAAGTTCTCCAAAAGATCTAGCTAAGATAATTAACAAGGGTGGCTACACTAAACAACATATTTTCAATAGAGATGGAACAATCTTCTATTAGAAGAAGATGCCATCGGGGCACCTGGGTGGCTCAGTGGGTTAAAGCCTCTGCCTTCGGCTCAGGTCATGATCCCAGGGTACTCGGGCTCTCTGCTGGGCTTCCCTTCCTCTCTCTCTGCCTGCCTCTCTGCCTATTTGTGATCTCTGTATGTCAAATAAATAAATAAAATCTTAAAAAGAAGAAGAGGAAGAAGATGATGATGACATCTTGGGTTTTTACAGCTAAGGGAGTAAATCAATGCCTGGCTTCAAAACTTGAAAGGACAGACTGACTCCCTTCTTAGGGACCAGTGCAGCTGGTGATTAAGTTGAAGCCAATGCTCATTGACCATTCTGAAAATTCTAGGGCTCTTGAGAATTATGCTAGATCTACTCTGCATGTACTCTATAAATGGACCAACAAGCCATTGTTGACAGCACATCTGTCTACAATATGTTTTATTTAATAGTTTAAGCCCACTGTTGAAACCTACTGCTCAGGAGAAAAAAAGATTCTTTTCAAAATATGGCTGCTCACTGACAATGTACCTGCTCATCTAAGAGCTCTGATGGAGATAAAAAAGATCATGTATTCATACCTGCTAATACAACAACCATTCTGCAGCCCATGGATCAAGGAGTAATTTCATCTTTCAAGTCTTATTATTTAAGAAATACATTTTTAAGGCAATAGCTACCATAGTAAGCAATTCCTCTGATGGATCTGGGCAAAGTAAATTGAATACCTTCTGGAAAATGATTCACCATTCTAGATGGCTAAGAACATTTGAAATTCATGGAAAGAGGTCCAAATATCAACATTAACAGGAGTTTGGAGGAAGTTGATTCCAAGCCCTATGGATGACTTTGAGGAGTTTAAGGCTTCAGTAGAGGAAGTAACAGCAGATGGGATGGAAATAGCACGAGAACTTGAATTATAACTGGAGTCTGAAGATGTGACTGAATTGCTGCAACCTTGTGATAAATCCTCGAATGGATGAAGAATTTCTTCTTATGGATGAATGAAGAAAGTCACTTCTTTTTTTTAATTGAAGTATAATTAACATATGGTGTTATATTTGTTTCAGGTATGCAATATAATGTTTGAATAATTCTACAAATTACTTGGTGCTCCTCAAGATAAGTGTACTATTAATCACCTATAAGAAAGTGGTTTCTTAAGATGTAATCTGCTTATGGTAAAGAACCTGTGAAGATTATGGAAATGACAACAAAGGATTTAGAATATTACATAAACTCAGTTGATGAAGCAGTGGCAGTATTTTTGAGAGGACTTACTCTACATTGGAAAGAAGTTCTACTGTGGGTAAAATGTTATCAGATAGTTACAGAGAAAAGTTTATGGTTTGTGATTTATGGTTTATGGTTTATGAAAAGACTAAGTAGACTTCTTTTGCATTGTTGTCTTATCTTAAGAAATTGTCAGAGCCACCCCAGCCTTGGGCAACCAGCAAACTAATGAGTCAGAAGTAATTAACATGAAGGCAAAATCCTCCACCAGCAAAAAGATTATGACCTGCTGAAAACTCTGATGATGGTTAGCATTTTTTAGGAATAAAGTATTTTTTAATAAAGATTTTATTTATTTATTTGACAGAGATCACAAGCAGGCAGAGAGGCAGGCAGAGAGGGAGGAGGAAGCAGGCTCCCTGCTGAGCAGAGAGCCCGATGCAGGGCTCAATCCCAGGACCCTGGGATCATGACCCGAGCTGAAGGCAGATGCTTTAACCCACTGAGCCACCCAGGCACCCCAGGAATAAAGTATTTTTAATTAAGGGGTGTGTATATATATATATATAATCTTTAGACACAATGCTATTGCACACTTAATAGACTATAGTACAGTGTAAATATAACTTTTGTGTATGCTGGGAAACCCAGACTTCATTGCTTTATTCTAGTATTTGCTTTATTGCAGTGGTCTGGAACTTAAGCCATAATGTCTCCAAGGTATGCCTGTAAATCTTTTCCCATATCTTTCCTAACACTTGTTACTTCTTACCTTTTTTGATTATAGCTATTCTAAGTGGTGTGAAGTGGTATTTCACTGTGGCTTTGATTTGCATTTTCCTGACCATTAACAATGCTAAGCACTATTCTATGTACCTGTTGGTCATTTATGTGTCTTCTTTGGAAAAATGTCTATTTAGATTCTCTGTTTATTTTTTAATCAAATTGGGTTTTTTCTATTGAGTTTTATGAGTTCTTTATGTATTTTTTATATTAGCCCCATACCAGATATGTGGTTTATATATATACTTTCCCACTCTGTAGGTTGTCTTTTCATTCTGTTTATCATTTCTTTTGCTGTTGAAATTCTTTTATTTGTTGTAGTCACACTTGTTTATTTTTGCTGTTGTTACCTTTACTTTTATTGTCAAATATAAAAAATTATCACCAAGAACAATGTTAATAGCTTACCCCTGTGTTTTCTTCTAGAAGTATATAAATTCCTAGAGATACTCTCAAGCTGGAGCAAAGCAGAAAGAGAGTGAAAAAATGGTACCCAATGGCCTCTGTACCCAGAAAGCACCTCAGTAGACCTCTACATGTATGTTAAATTTGATGCCTGCCTCCCAGATCAACACTTTAAGATAAGAAAATAAGCCTTTTCACACAAAATCTGGGCACTTTTTGATTGCTTGCCTCTGTGCTGGGCCCTGAGAAGGGCAAGACCTTGGGAAATTTTAAGAACTGTTTCTCAGTTTGCTATAGCCTTGTGGGTCTTATGGACCCAAGTTCCACTGGTTTGCAAAGCTAGATGTTTGGGAGGTTTTTCTCTCAGCTCCAGGTCTTAAAAGTGCCAAATGTAAGGTTCCAGTTCTTCACTCTTCAGGGAGAATGAGGTGTTGTGAGTTTGTTCCCAGTTGTGGATTGATGCTCTGGGGATGGGCTTTATAGCACTTGTGTCTCAACTATAGGCTTCTGGTTATGGAACAAGTACATCACAGGGATAAAAGGTACAACAGAGGGATTATAGTCATTGGTATTGTAATAGTGTTATATGGTGACAGATGGCAGCTACACTTGTGGTGAGCATAGCATAACAACATAATAACATATAAACTTGTCAAATCACTATGTTGTACATCTGAAACTACACTGTGTGTCAACTATACTTCAATTAAAAAAAAGAAACAAAGGTTGTATCTCAACTTCTCCTACCCACTTTGATGAGGGTTTTTTCCTCATTCACCCTATATGTAGGTGTCAATCAGCTAGTTTAGGGATTTTTTTCATAAGAAAGTGGTCCACATGTACCTGTAAATTCAGTGTGTTTGTGAGAGGAGAATTCAGGATCCTTCTACATTACTGTCTTGAACCAGAACTCCAGTTTTTCATTTTTATACTTGTTTGATTTTAAAATTTTAATTTACATACTTTTTTTTTGCCTGAGGACAGGCTCCAATAAACTCCAAGAAAGGTGACTAAATCTTCAGAAAAACAACAACAACAAGCAGTCTTTCTAGCTTAGAAATCCAGAAGACAGAATTTGGTGTGACCTTAGTAACTGGAAAATGAGGAAGGATATTCAGAAAACGGGAGAGATACAGGAAGGAATTCTAAATTCTGTGTCTAAAAATTTGTCCAAAATTATGGCTGATTCCCTGAACTATGTATGCTTAATTGGTACTCACTTGTTGCCTATTCAGGAATTACGTTTGCAGATTTAGTTCGGCCAAATTAACTGTTTGTTGAAACAACAACAAAATGAATACTTTTCAGAGGAATAAAACACAATCCAGAGTCTTTCCAATTCACAATGTCTAGAATACTATCTATCATTATTAGACATATGAAGAAGGAGGCAAGTGTGATTTTACTCAAGAGAAAATACTTTCAATCGATTCTGACCTAAATTGACCCAGATACTGAAATTGGCAGACAAGGATTTTAAAGCAGTTATTTTAACTATGCTGAGGAACATTAAGGAAAATATATTTATAAGAGATAAACACATTTAAAATGTAAGCAGAGAAATAGAATCTATTGAAAAAGAACCAAATGGAAATTTTAGAACTAAAAAGTACATTATATAACATGAAAAAATTACTGGCAGGCTTTAATAGCTGATTATAGAAGAAAGGATCCATAAACTACTAGAAAATTATCCAAACAGAAGAACAAAGATCAAAAGATTGAAAAAAATTGAACCAATACATGTGAACCAACACATATGACAGAATAATAGGACTTCTAGGATTAAAGAAGAGAGACACTGAAAAATAAAAATTATTCAACAAAATAATGTCCAAGTTAGTTCTGCTTCTGTTTAGGATGTAGAAAGTCACAAAAGAATATGGCTCCTACCCAAAAAATGAGCAAAACTAGATTGTCTACAAAATAACAACTTTTTTGCTTGCCAACAACTTATTACACTTTAGCTCTGAACTGTTAATGTTATTGCAAACTCAATATAACCAAAATTCCCTGGGGTATACAGAAGCAACCCTTGTGAAACAAGCAAAAATCAAAATCACTTCTGCAAAAGGGATCTTTGCCATAAAAACTGGACACTAGAGTTTTATCAGCTACAGAAGTTATCTGCAGGGACCAATTGTTCTCCCATCAGTATTTTTATAATGTAGCAGATTAACTTTTTTTTTTTTTTTTACAGCTTAATCACCTGTGTTATGTCCTCCAGAAGGTGAGAAGTTGGGCACATCTTTGCTATAAAGTACACCACAAAAATTAAAGAACTCTTTGAGTGCAGCTGGAATAATAATGTCTAATATTTATTAAGTAATTACAATATACCATTTTAAATTTATTTAGTTGTTATTACACTTAATACTTCTAATACATCTATTAGGTAATTATTGTTTTCATCCCTATTTCACCCATGAGGAAAGAGCCCCTGCAAGGATGAATGACAATATTTCCCAAAGTCATAGATCTTGCTGATGGTGCTGCTAGAATTAGAACCTGGGCAATCTTTCTCTAGAACCCATATTGTTAAATAACCACTATGCTATGCTCCTTTCCATCCAGGACAGAAAGTGTTCTAGTCAAAAGCAACAGTTTATTGTATAGAAGTTTAGAAGCTCAAAACAGTTAGGTAAGAGGTAGGGAAAAGATACTGGTTTTAATTATTTTTAATGACCCAGCATACTTTAATGGCTTCTGTATGCTCATCTATCTCCTTTACAACTTTGATTTTAAAAGACACTGTAAGCACATTTAATTGTTCTGAGCATCTGTCTCTGGTATTACTTTGCTGTTCCCTTTTACTGATCATCTCAAGTGTTAAAATATTAGGGTCATTATAATAGTTATTTACTTGTAAAAATGCTATTATGATACTATTACTGTCTTCATCAAGAAAAATGTTGCAAATCTAAAAGTTTCACAAAGTAGTATAGCTAATATCACTGTCATTTCAGTTTTAAAAGTCATCATCCCATTCAGATAAATATTGCTCTGCCTCTTTATTCTTTGATGTCTTTTTTTTTT
>PISX010018243.1:0-41270 GCA_004024625.1 Mellivora capensis | reverse complement strand
GAAGGGCATCTTGGTTCTTTCCACAGTTTGGCGACCGTGGCCATTGCTGCTATAAACATTGGGGTACAGATGGCCCTTCTTTTCACATCTGTATCTTTGGGGTAAATACCCAGTAGTGCAATTGCAGGGTCATAGGGAAGCTCTATTTTTAACTTCTTGAGGAATCTCCACACTGTTCTCCAGAGTGGCTGCACCAACTTGCATTCCCACCAACAGTGTAAGAGGGTTCCCCTTTCTCCACAACCTCCCTAACACACGTTGTTTCCTGTCTTGCTAATTTTGGCCATTCTAACTGGTGTGAGGTGGTATCTCAATGTGGTTTTAATTTGAATCTCCCTGATGGCTAGTGATGATGAACATTTTTTCATGTGTCTGATAACCATTTGTATGTCTTCAAAGAGCTGGAGCAAATAATCCTAAAATTTGTATGGAATCAGAAGAGACCCCAAATTGCTAAGGAAATGTTGAAAAACAAAAATAAAACTGGTGGCATCACGTTACCTGATTTCAAGCTTTACTACAAAGCTGTGATCACCAAGACAGCATGGTACTGGCGTCAAAACAGACACATAGACCAATGGAACAGAGTAGACAGCCCAGATATGGACCCTCAACTCTATGGTCAAATAATCTTTGACAAAGCAGGAAAAAATATACAGTGGAAAAAAGTCTCTTCAATAAATGGTGCTGGGAAAATTGGACAGCTATACGTAGAAGAATGAAACTCGACCATTCTCTTACACCGTACACAAAGATAAACTCGAAATGGATAAAAGACCTCAATGTGAGACAAGAATCCATCAGAATCCTAGAGGAGAACATAGGCAGTAACCTCTTTGATATCAGCCACAACAACTTCTTTTAAGATATGTCTCCAAAAGCAAAGGAAACAAAAGCAAAAATGAACTTTTGGGACTTCATCAAAATCAAAAGCTTCTGCACAGCGAAGGAAACAGTCAACAAAACAAAGAGGCAACCCATGGAATGGGAGAAGATATTTGCAAATGACAGTACAGACAAAAGGTTGATATCCAGGATCTATAAAGAACTTCTCAAACTCAACACACACAAAACAGATAATCATATCAAAAAATGGGCAGAAGATATAAACTGAGTAAATTTTTTTATTGAAGATTAACAGGCATTACAAAAATAGAAAAATACACAAATATTAAGTGTCCAGCTCCATAATTTTTTTCTTTTTTTCTTTTTTTAGAGAGTGCATGCAAGCTGGGGGTGGGCCCCAGAGGGAGAGGGAGAGAGAGAATCTTAAACAGCTCCAAGACCAGTGCAGAGCCTTATGCAGGGCTTAATCTCAGGACTCTGAGATCATGAGCTGAGCTGAAATCCAGAGTCAGAAGCTTAACTGACTGAGCCACCCAGGGGTCCCAGCTCCACAAATTTTTCTAAAATGAACAATCCTGTGTAACCTATGCTCAGATCAGGAAATAGTCATAACTCTCTCCCACCATTTGAGAACAGAGTTTAGATTGACGTGCTGCTTTTTAACTTTCTATACATGGAATCAAACAATACAGATTTATCTTTCCCTGACTACTGTGTTCAATATTATGTTTGTGAGATTTATTCATATTTTTACATATGGTAGCATATTTATTCTTGTTACTGTATATATTTCTGTGCTTGACTATAATACAATTTATTTATCCATTTTATTATTGATGGATATTTGGGTTTGATCCAAATTTTGGCTATAACAGATACTGGTGCTGTTGACATATTTGCTCAGGTCTTTTGGTTACTATCCATGCATTTCTGTTGAATGTGTATCTATGAGAAGTCTGGTTCAAATGATTTGCAAGTGTTCAACTTAAATGGCTACAGCTGCACACTTTTTCAAAGTGGTTGTGACAATTTATACTCCCAGCAGTTGTGCAAGAGAGTTACATTTGCTCTATATCCTCCCCAACACTTGGTGTTTCAGAGCCCCATTTAATGCCTTTTTCTTTTGTGCTGCACAGCTCACCCACCTCCCACTGTATTCAGATAGGTTTCAGCTTCCCATCTCACCCACTATCACTACACTCCCACATCCCTGATTCAGCAGCATCCCTACACTAGTTAGTATTTACATTAAAACTAAACCCACCCTGGGGTGCCTGGGTAGCTCAGTCCTTAAGTGTCTTGGCTCAGGTCATGATCCCAGGGTCCTGGGATGGAGCCCCACATCCGGCTCCCTGCTCTGTGGGAAGCCTGCTTCTCCCTCTCCCACTCCCCACCCCCTTGTGTTCCCTCTCTTATTCTGTCTGTCTCTGTCACATAAATAAGTAAATAATAAAAATAAATTTTTAAAAAAGTAAACCCACCATTGTGATTCAAGAACTGCTTTACATATCTTATCAGTAAAGAAATGACATTACTCATTAATAGTCCTCTTAGACTTCCCATATTACATTTTGCCTAGCTTGGAGCTCGTTGACATGAACAATCATAAACGTGTCTTTATACCTGGTGCTAGTCCTGTGAATGTGCAAATTTTAAAAATCTATTTCAAAAATTTTGCTGCATTAGATTCTGAAATGTAAAGGACCTTTAAAATGACTAAAAATAAAGTGACTGGGAAGGAGACAGCAATCTTAGAGATTTATTGTTTTACAGCAAGCATGACCTCGGGACCATAATGTTGGAGATATCATAGAGGGAAGGATTAAAATGAAATGCAAGTGTATGATATCAAGGCCCTCTAAGATCTGCTTCTTATTAAACTTAGCCAAAAGAGAATCCACTCACATTCTCCTTCTCCTAAATGTAGTTCTTTTTACTAGAAAAGAAATCACATAAATTCTAATGTATTCAGTTTCCTTCTAAAGCATTTTTCAATGCTAAATTAATTTTTTTCTAAAAGCAGAGGACAGATGAAACACTTAAAAGAAAACACTTGAGGTAAAACATTATTTTTTATCAAATCTATGTTCATGCTTATGTATTCTTCTTTTCTCAAAATGTTTGAGTACCTACTTAATACACATAGAATTATGAGGAATAAAGTAGAGGATTACAGCATGCCTGGTTTCAAATAACTTTGGCTTATGAGACATAAGTAATAAATATTCGTAAAGAAAATCTTTATTTATAACCCCCAACTTTTTGCTCTAAGGAAAAACATCCTTAGTTTTCTGTCTCTTCTGGATAAAAACATTCATTATTCACGTGGATTATCCCAAAGTAATCTCAAATTATTCTTCCAGAAACAATTTCTCCCTTGATTAAGAGATTTCCATCTACTAGTTCCCATACAATTATGCATTTTTCAAAAATCTGGCTTGATTACACACTCTTTTGTAAATAACCAAAAGCCAGAATTTTATCTCTGTGTAAGTGAATCTCTATATGTCTCTCCTTTGTGACTGTGAAAGCTAGGAAAAATGGTCAGTGGTTTTTGAATTCCTTATATAACTCTAATTTGAATGTGAATTATAAATCTTTCACAAAGGGTCAGTTTTACCATCTGGAGTGCGATAATATAACCCTTAACTTTAAGCAGTGATTCTGAGAGCTAAATTTGGGCTCGTTTTCTCTTTACCATTTTTATAACTTTTGTCTGTAGCAAAAGAAAAATGCATTATTCCATTGATTAAATTAAATGCCTCTCTTCCAGATATCTGTAAGTCTATTAGACTCCTAAACCACCATTTGTGGCTTTTAATTGACTTTTCCTAGACTTCATTTAACCCACATACACAAAAGTCACTCTATTCTCCCCTTGAGTCATGCATTTAGGTCCTATTAACACTAATGGAATTTATATGCATGCACGCTGAGGGAGAATAAGCCCTTTAAACACCTTTTTAATGGAACAGTTTTGTTTCTTTCCATTCCTCTTCACACTCTCAATTTGGACTTTCTCTTATGAGAACGTGCTTCCAAATAATGTCGTTCTGATTTCTTTTATTGATCATTCCTGGAAAAAAGCAGCATGACTAAATCATTACTACTGTATTAGATTTTCTGGTTTCACGGTGAAATTCATATGTTGCTTTCGTTCCAGTCCCATAGTTTCCAGCAAATATATTTAACCCACAGACTTTTTTTTTTATCCTCCTAAAGACTTGACTAGCCAGAAGTCAATTAAGATAATGAATATTTACCCAGGAGGCGAAAGATTTTTCCACCTTAACATGAAAATAAATAGGCATGTTTTCATCCTCTCCCACCTTACAGTGTTTTTATTTATTTACACTTTAGGGTTTTGTTTTTTTTTTAAGTACCTACGACAGAACTTCAGCAACATGTTCAAATTTAGAACAGTAAAGTAACGGAAAATAAATTGTACCACAGGAACCATAAATCTGCAGGAAGTAAAACTATACCTCCAATGCGTATGATAAAAAATTCTATTTTTGTTTAGCTTGTAGAAATGTATTATTCTTTATTGTTCTTAAAATGGCTTTATGGATGGTCTTTACAAGCCATCTTTGTTTTCCTTTCTCACTTGTGAAGTGAGGGACTGGATAAGACTATCACAATTGGGGTGCCTGGGTGGCTCAGTTGGTTAAGCGTCTGCCTTCGTCTCAGGTCATGATCCCAGAGTCCTGGGATCGAGCCCCACGTTGAGCCCCATGTCGAGCCCCACGTCAAGCCCCACATCGGGCTTCGTGCTCAGTGGGAAGCCTGCTTCCCCCTTTCCCACTCCCCCTAATACTGTTCCCTCTCTCGCTGTGTCCCTGTTTGCCAAACAAATAAATAAAAATCTTAAAAAAAAAAAAAGACAACAGATACCTCTGTGTTTAAAAAAAAAAAAAAAAAAGATTATCATGACTAAGTGCCTCGCAGAGTGCCAGACATATAGCACTAATCTGAATCACAGAAAATTACCATTTTGGTAGGTCAAAAACAGTTGATCAAGTGTTGAACAGTATCTGTTGAAAACATCTGTTAAAAATTGAATGAATGAATGAATGAATGAATTCTCTTTCAAGTCTAGAACTAAATATTTATTCTATTTTCAAAAATTAGAAATATACAGGAATTAGTCTAAGTAGCAAAAGTATACATAAACACCAGACTTCTCCAAACATTTAATGGAATAAAACTGACACTGACTAGTCTGTTGTATTCTCTTTCACTTTTTTGGTAAACACTGGAGTATAATAAACCCAGTGTTGATTATTTGCCACCCTGAAGTAAGCTTAAACTTTACATTAAAAAGAGATGATATTCTGATATATTTGAGCATTTGGAAAATTAAATTCATGTAGACAGATTTTGATGGTGCATGTGGAAAGGATTGAGGATAAACTTAGAAAGAACTGGATAAGTAAAAAGTTCATAAAAAACATTTTGCAAGAAAGGAATAAAAATCATATTTCTTAACTGTTTAATGAATAATATTCAGCTGTCATAATAATATAATGCTGTTGATTTATCCCAAAATATTGTCTAAAAACATAAATGTCAATCCCAGCAGGAATAGCTCAAAATGTTGAAGGAGATTATGTCTGGGGACCGAACTAGAGGTATAAAGGGCAAGGGAAGAATTGCTGCTTTTAACTGCAAATTTTGGAATTACAGGAAAACCCCTTGATGGCACACCCCACAATAACATGAATTCCTAATTGGATGAATTGGTGATTGATCCCTGTGATCAGTACTAGACTCACCCTAATAAATTTGTTAACAATGCTATAACTCCCTATTCTATCACCCCATTGAATTTTTCTGGACTCAGTTGAGAGTGTTGTATGAAATTTTATGTAATTTATATAAATTATATCATTTTCATTTCAACTATGTACATGTATTAATTTGTTAAGAATAAAAATTAATTTTGGAGTGCCTGGGTGGCTCAGTGGGTTAAAGCTCTGCCTTTGGCTCAGGTCATGATCTCAGGGTCCTGGGATCAAGCCCCACGTTGGGCACTCTGCTCAGCAGGGGATCTGCTTCCCTTTCTCTCTCTGCCTGCCTCTCTGCCTACTTGTGATCTGTCTGTCAAATAAATAAATAAAATCTTTTTAAAAAAAAGAATAAAAATTAATTTAGAAAAGCTTAAATTTTATATTGAACCTATCCAAGTTTTACCCTTCTTAAAAAAATCAACTCTAATTCGGAAGGCGAGGGTTATAGTGAGAAAAGAGAATTCAGCCCCCTCCTCGGTGACTTTAACATGACTTCCCCATCTAACTGTCTTTCTTTGATTCCTCAGTGTTTCCAACCACTTTCCTCTCACAACTGACTGGAAGGATTGGTTGGGGCATTTAGGTGGCATGGCCAGAATAAATGCAATAAGAATAAAGCACTCAGCTTCCTTAGTTTTCCTGCTGCAAATCTCAGGGCAACTTCATTATTTTGACATTAAATTTTGCATTAATGCAATAAAATGACTTTTGTCATATTGTAGTGATATAAAAAGTGTGAGAAGGTAATAGAATTCATGAAAACTATGACTTTATATTCTCTGACTTTCAAGGTTGGAAAATTTTAACTCTATAATAATTTATCTACACATTTTATATTAATGTATTCTCCATTATGTATAATTTATTATGGAAATAAGTCTTTGTTAGAATAATTAATCAAATCAAATAATTTAGGATACATTCTGAAGCTGTCTGGAGTCCTTGCATACAAAGATGAACATTATGCATAAAGTATGGTACTTAGTACTTACTTAATCAGAAAAGCTTTTAAGTTCAGTCTTGAAGTTGAAGGAGGAGCATAATCAAACAATGGCTTTTAACATTAGCCTTTGATGATCAGCTTTTTTCGCTCTCCTATCTTCACTTCCTTCTCTCCCATCTCCTGAGGGAGGACTGGATACTCATACCACAAATCTCCCCCCAAGAATCTTTTTGTCACAGCTTCTTTGATCTCCATCATGTACCATGTCCTGAAGGGCCAATTCAACATCTCTCCATGTCACATGGTAGTGACTGGGCACGTACTGTTTTATTCTCTGCCTTTATAGCCTCAGTAAAAACTGTGATTAAAAGGGACCTATCTTCTATCACACTTGCTTTTAATAACTGCTCACCTCCAAGCCACTTCACATTCCCTAGGTCTTTGACTGCCGGATCAATCTACATACTGAGACATTTTTCAGTAGAGAAATTTAATTTATCTGAATTTAATTATACATGACTGTGGAGCAGTAAAAAGATAAACAATCACTTAAACAATGCCTGCATTTCCATGGCCATTCCTTTCCATTTATAACCCATGGCAGCTCAAGTTGAGGGTGGAATCTGCTGTTTCCTAGACATACTCTGTTCCTGATACTTTTTCAAACTATGAGTATCTCACCTTACTGGGCATGAGTCTCTTATTAAGCCAACTATTACGCATGGCTCTTAATGAAGAAACATTGATCTTTTCTAAAGATGGAGGGAAAACTGAAAATTAGTTTAAAAAAAAACAGAGAGGAAAATGGGAATAACCAACTCAACCTGGTTTGCTCTGGACTTTTCTGATTATCGCACTAAAAGTCCCACATCCTGGGAAGCCTCCAGTGCCAGGCAAACTGGAATGGTTGATCATCCCACTAGTAGAGTCCTCGCACCAGAAGAAGCAGAGGTTCGTGGAAGAGTGTGAGACTAAGTGTGAGCTCGCTCCAACCCAGGCTCCAACTGTCCTCCTCCACATCACTCTGTCCAAATTCTCCTCCTGCCTTTCTCAGTGTTTTGCTTAGGGTAAGTGGGAGAAAGAAAGTAAGCCTTAGCTGAGTCTCGACTTAAGCCAAAGGACTAGAAATCTAGGTTACTAACATTTTATGAAAACTTTTTTAAAAAGGGATTTCTAGGGCACCTGGGTGGCTCAGTGGGTTAAAGCCTCTGCCTTCGGCTCAGGTCATGATCTCAGAGTCCTGGGATGGAGCCCTGCATCAGGCTCTCTGCTCAGCAGGGAGCCTGCTTTCCCCTCTCTCTCTGCCTGCCTCTCTGCCTGCTTGTGATCTCTGTCTGTCAAATAAATAAATAAAATCTTTTTTAAAAGGGAGGGGGGATTTCTGTAACTTTTCACTGTGTACTTCTCACACTCTTAGACCTGAGGAGGAAAAGGAAATGAACCACAGATAGCAAAGGGGTCTACCCTCAGCCACACAATAATTATGGGGAAGATCTAGGGTTTCCTGTTCTTGGCTGGGCCCACTGAGACATTTTGTCTTGGTAAGTTACTTAACCCTCTCTGGGCTTCAGTTTGGTTTTGTTTGTTTTTTTAATCTTTAGCCTTTTTAAAAAGGGACCATCTATTTCTGGCTAACTGACTGAACGAGGGTGAGGATCAAATAAAGAAAATGTAATCATTCATGTGAAATATCCTTACTCTGACCTCTTTTCTCCAACTTTCCAGGCCCCTCACCCTGCCAGTTCATTTTGGCCTAGTCCTATGATTGTTTTCTCTATCCCAAACATTAAAGTTGCCTGTCTGAGATGCCCAAGAGGTTTTTTCCCCCTCATTGTGAATGTCAAAAGAAACCAGTGATATGAAAAGAAGTCAAACCCTTGGCTAATGGGAGAAGGTAAATAGGTCTCATTGTCCTTCAAGTTTACATCATGGGCTTCCTTCTACATTTGTCTGGTCCAGAAGAGGTTATCTAATGATGGGAATATCACATCAGGTAGGACGTCATGGCAAAAAATAGATGAAAGAACTATCTGAGGACAGCAAATTTGGGGGAATTTTCTAAAATGGCACTGACATCCATCACTGATTCCAACTCCTAGTTAACATCCTGAAGTGATAGAAGGGTTTGGAGCTAGACACCCAACTGACAGATCCCCAGTAGTCAAATTGAGGATATCAGGAGAGTTTTGTTCTACTTCTAACAAGTTTATATGTTAGCATTAGGTTTTCTAAAACTATGGCCATTTCCAGGGACAAGTATAGCCAAAAT
Source organism: Mellivora capensis (assembly GCA_004024625.1). Lineage (NCBI taxonomy): Eukaryota > Metazoa > Chordata > Mammalia > Carnivora > Mustelidae > Mellivora > Mellivora capensis. Next base: position 32,422 of record PISX010018243.1, on the reverse strand, counting down.
CAGAAAAACAAAAATAGAACACATTCCAAAACTAGAAATATGTATCTGAAATTTTCACTTGAAAAGTTAAGCAGCAACCAGGTTGGGAATGTTAGTGTATCATACTGATGTCAGCAAAGATTAATTAATTAGTGAGAGCAACTGAGTGGGGGTCTATTCAAATGACTCTAATCACCTTTGTACAGTGTGATAGCTATTCTTTCTTTATCTCTTATTCTGTAAGAGGAAGCACTGCCAGGATACCAGAGAGAACTGGAGGAGAGAAAAATTGGGGGATATATTCCATATCCCAACCCAGTTCCCTCTTCCTCCACCCAGGCTCCACTTTGACCAGGACTGCATTACTCTGTGTAAGGCCCTAGCTCCTGTTGAGTGGTCCTGGCACCATGTCTATACCACTCAGCAGCTTCTAGTAAAACCATTGCTGCCACTTGCCCTTAAGGTCTCAGAGTTACAACAGCTTCCCATTAATGCTAGTCTCTGGGTAGTCACAATTTCTTGTTGTTTTTTTTTACTATGTTGTATTAGTTTGCTAGAGCTGCCATCGTGAACTATCACAGACTGAATGGCTTAAAAAACAGAAATTTATTTTCTCATAGTTCTGGAAGCTGTCCAAAGTCAAGATCCAGCAGGGTTTGGTTTTTGGCAAGGGCTCTCCCCTTGGGCTGCAAAGGGCCACCATCTTGCTATGTGCTCACATGACCTCTTCTTTGTTCGGGGGCAGGGGCAGGAGAGATGAAAGAGGTCTCTGGCCTTTCTCATAAGGACACTAATCCTATAGGATCCGGGCCCCAACCTTATGATCTCATTTCATCTTAACTGCCTCCTTATGGGCTCTATCTCCAAATACAGTTACATTGAAGGTTAGAGCTTCAATATGTGTACTTTGCAGGGAGAGGGAGAGGGTTGGGACACGAACACTCCATGCACAACACATGCCCATCTTTCTGTAAATAGTCTCTGTTAAACTGTCTGTAATGAACCCCTTAAAGTATGTTATCTTCTTCCTGCCAGGACATTGACTAATACATGTATGAATGATAAAACAGTGAATTAAGGCAACCTCTGGATTTCACTGGTTAAAAAATGAAAAAGAAAAAAACCTTTTATCTAAATTTTCATATAATTAAAGTATCTTATTTCTTTTCTATGTAGACAATACAAGAATCAATTCCTTTCAAAACAGTTGCTTTATTTTATCTAGCTTTTTTATATAGGCTCCTAAAAATACCTTAATTATAATGTCAAATTTTTAACTATCCTCTGAAAGATTATTTGTACCTGTTGAGGCCATTTTAAAAGACCACTTTGGTATAATGCCAAAAGAGAATCTTACATAACAAATTTTTTAGCTAAAATATATATATATGGAAGCAACTAGCTCTTTTGTTTCTAAAACACATCAAGATAAACATAAATTCAGGGATATTTATCAAAGAAACCAAATGAGGTGTGCCTGCGTGGTTCATCAGTTAAGCATCCGACATGATTTCAGCTCAGGTCAGGATCTTAGGGTTGTGAGATGGCCCTGAGTGGGCTTCACTTTGGGCATTGGGTCTGCTCAGGATTCTCTCTCTCCCTCTCCCTCTGTTCCTCCCCTGCTCCTGTATGGGCTCTCTCAAGAAAGAAAGAAAGAAAGAAAGAAAGAAAGAAAGAAAGAGGGAGGGAGGGAGTAGGAGGGAGGGAGGGAGGAAGGGAAAAAGAAAGAAGAAGAGAAGGAAAGAGAGAGAGAGAGAAAACAAATGAAAACCCTAGGCTTCATGTTTTTGGTTAATGAATGAAAATCATTTTTAATGGTTCTTCAAAACAAACATCCTCAATTTTTTTAATTTAAATTCAATTAATTAACATATAATGTATTATTAGTTTCAGAAGTAGAGGTCAGTGATCCGTCGGTCTTACATAATACCCATTGGTCTTTACATCACATGCTCACCTTAATGCCCATCACTCAGCTACCCCAGGCCCCCACCTCCCTCCTCTCCTGCATCTCTCAGTTTGTTTCCTATGATTAAGAGTCTCTTGTTGTTTGTCTCCCTCTCTGATTTCGTCTTGTTTAAATTTTTCCTCTCTTTCCTTATGATCCTCTGTTTTGTTTCTTAAATTCCACAGATGAGGGAGATCATATGATAATTGTCTTTTTCTGACTCCTTTCACTTAGCATAATACCTTTAGTTCCATCCACATCATTGCAAATGGCAAGATTTCATTTTTTTTAAGATTTTATTTATTTATTTGACAGAGATCACAAGTTGGCAGAGAGGCAGGCAGAGAGAGAGGGGAAAGCAGGCTCCCTGCTGAGCAGAGAGCCCGATGTGGGGCTTGATCCCAAGACCCTGGGATCATGACCTGAGCCGAAGGCAGAGGCTTAACCCACTGAGCCACCCAGGTGCCCCAAGATTTAATTTTCTGATAGCTGAGTAGTATTTGGTTGTTTATATATACACCACATCTTCTTTATCTATTCATCTGTTGATGGACATGGACATCTAGGTTCTTCCCATAGTTTGGCTATTGTGGACATTGCTGCTATAAACATTGGGGTACAGGTGCCCCTTCGGATCACTATTTTTGTATCTTTGGGGTAAATACCCAGTAGTGCAATTGCTGATTCGTACAGTAGCTCTATTTTCAACTTTTTGAGGCATGTCCTTACTGAAAAATCCTAGACTTTAAAGAACAAAACCCTACACTTTGAAGAGCCCTGACATAGAAGACTAAATAAAGGCCAGTAGACAATAGTTTCAAAATCAAAGAGAAGCGGCTATAATCCAACTTTTCAATAATATGTCCTTACTCTTATAAAGCTCTTTGCAGTTTAGAAAATGTTTTTATATATGTAGAAGCTTGCTAATAGCTTCCAAGTGCAATTCTCTTTAGCCTTGGAAATAGAACTTGAAATCTGGATTTTAGCTAAGGATGTAGCTACTAATCCTAAACTATACAGTTTGTATTATCTGATCTAATTATAAACTAAATTATAAATTGTGTGATGGCAGAGACCATGTCATTCTTTCCTGCTTAATTTTCACAGGACTGACAAGAGTAAATACACAATAAACATTTTGCTAATTAAATGAATAAAGGAATCAGCCATGATAAAAAAAAAAAAAAACACCCTTTTTTATTTAAAAGAAAAAAAGCATTATTGCTTTCGTAACTTTTCCCAGAAGGCAGAAGCATAGCATTCCCGATACATTTGTGGACTCTGGAACCACTCTGCCTGGGTCCATTCCCTGCTCTGATAATTACCAGCTGTGGATTAGGAAAGTTCATTTCTTTCTGTAACATGTAAAACAGAGAAAATATTAATACCTACTTTATAGAGATTTTAGGAGAACTAAATAATTTGGCTTTAAAAGCTTAAAATAATTACTGGCATTGGCAAGTGATCAACAAATATCAACTAATAGTAAATATGTATATATAATCAATCTTCATCATTTATAGATTCCATACTTGCAAATTTGCCTGTTCACCAAAATTCATTTATAACCCCAAAATCAGTACTGATAGCCTTCCACAGTTATTCAGAGACAAGTGGACTGGGGAACATTTTGAGTTGCCTCACACACGTGTTCCCCGCTGAGTCAAACAAAGTGAAACTGCTTTCATGTCTTGGCTCTCATAAGTGTCCTTTTCTCAGCCTACTTAGATTTTCAGATTTTTTGTGCTTTTTGTTGGTGATTGTACTGTTTAAAATAGCCCAAAGCATGAAGATGAAATGCTGTCTAGAGTTCCTAAGTGCAAGCTGTTATGTGCCTTGTAGAGAAAATGCATGCATTAAATAAGCATTATTCAGGCATGAATTACAGTAAGATTGGCCATGAGTTCAGCGTTAATGAGTCAAGTACATATCAAATAAAGTACCTTTATACAGAAACACACATAAAACAAGGTTATGTATTGATTGGTTGATGAAAATGTTGTGACCAGAGGTCACAGGAACCTAACCCTATGTTTCCCTGAGGTTCGGTATTCAATAATTCTGTTTTTGTGGTTACTTTCTAGAACATAACCACCACGAATAACGGAATTGACTCTGTGTATGTGCATAAAACAATATGGAATTTTTTCCCTAGGACCCATTTATGGCTGTCCTCGATTTATATATTTTGTTCCATGAGTTTTCAGGAGGAAGGTAGGGTGATCCTTTCCGTGGGGAGAAAATTTTCTAGATGGTCTAGATATACACAAAAGGCTAATAAAACCGAGGATGAAAACACAGAAGCCCAAAATGGAATTTTAGTGAAAATAAAGATCAACAGGTAATTAACCCAGAGCGGTAGCTGGTAGACTGAAGGGAGAACCAGAAATCCCTGGATGAAGTGGAATCTTTTGTGTTGTTTTAAACTTCTGTCAAGTTACTCAACCAACATTAAAACATCTTGTTTTTTCCTAAAGATGTTTTATTTATTTGACAGAGAGAGCACAAGAAGGGAGAGCAGCAGGCAGAAGGAGAAGCCGGCTCTCCACTGAGCAGAGAGCCCCATGCAGGACTCTACCCCAGGACCCTGGGATTGTGACTGAGCCAAAGGCAGACGCTTAACCAACTGAGCCACCCAGGCACCTTGATGACATCCTTTGAAGGTAACTATACTTTGTCTTTACCTAGTAATATAGCAAACAGTAGAAAAGTCCCAGAATTGACAGTGTGGACTGGGGGCAGGAAAAGTGGGGGTGATCTCTGGGGGAAAAGGAAGGTAGAGCGAGACTGTGAACTCAATCTTAAGGTTGTAATTATAAGTTAAATAAACTCTTAATAAGCTAGGTAGCTTATTCTTTGAAATTTAAAAAAAAAAAAAAAATAAGTGTGCACACCAGCATTACCTCCAGCATTGGCAGACCTAGGTTTGAACTTCAGCTCCACAATTTCCTAACTTAGGAGTCCCAGACAAGCCACAAAGGCTTCGCTTCCCTATGAGTAAAATCAGGACCTATTATCTACCTTCAAATACTGTTTGAGTTTAAATGATGTAGCCTGTGCATAACCAATAATGCACTGCCAGGCCTGCAGTGAGTTTTCACTAAGTGACAGGCATCTTATAAACTCCCCAGCTTTATCTTTCTCATCAGTACTCTTAGCTAATATGTATCCAAAGAGATGAGTATTTCAGGACATATTTTAATACACTTTGAAAAGAAAATAAGTAAGTTGGGGCCCCCAGGTGGCTCAGTCAGTTAAGTGTCTGCCTTCAGCTCAAGTCATGATCCCAGGGTCCTGGGTTTGAGCCTCACTCCTGGGTCCCTGCTCAGTGGAGAGCCTGCTTCCCCTCTCCCTCTGCCTGCTGCTCTGCCTACTTGTGCTCGTTCTCTCTCACTGTCAAATAAATAAAATCTTTTTAAAAAACCAACAGGATGTATTTGATGAGTTCCATTTCAACTACAAGAATCATATAAATGTTCAATCTCTGCACCTCTTAATATCATAGGAATGTGGTGAGAAAAACAAAATAACTTGTTTTAAAAGTCTCTAATTATAAACATCTGGAAACCAGATCAGGATGCCTTCTTCTAGAGAACTTGGGCTGAGGAGAGCATAATTTTGTCACTGAGGCCAAAGGTGATATTTATCTATTTATTCATCTATAAATGAACTCATAAATAAGACATGTTGAGTCATGACATCCCCATCCCCTATTTCCCCATCCCCCACCCACCTCCCCCACCCCCAGTAACCATCAGTTTGTTCTCTATAGTTAAGAGTCCATTTCCTGGTTTGTCTGGCTCTATCTCTCTCTCTTTTTTTTCCTTTGCTCATTTGTTTGGTTTCTTAAATTTTACAAATGAGCAAAATCATTTATTTGTCGTTCTCTGACTGACTTATTTCACTTAGCATTATACTCTCTAGCTCTATCCTATGTTGTTGCAAATGACAAGGTTTCATTTTTTATTGGTGAATAATAGTCCATTATGTAATGGACTATTATTGTCCATTATATATATATAGTCCATATATCCACATATATATGTATATATATATATATATATATATATATATATATATCTTCTTTATCTATTCGTTAGTCAGTAACACTTGGGAGCTTCCATAGTTTGGTTATTGTAGATAATGCTGCTATAAACATCAGGGTGCCTGTATCCCTTTGAGTTAGTATTTTTGTTTTTGGGGGGTTAAATACCCAGTAGAGCACTTGCTGGATTGTAGGATGATTTTATTTTTAACTTTTTGAGGAAACTCCATACTGTTTTCCACAATGGCCAAGGGTGATATCCAGAGTTGAGAAATCTAAAACAGAATGGAACAGAATTCATTTAGTCATTCATCCATTCAGCTCTCACGTGCTGAGTGTCTGCCATGGGGCCAGGCCCTGTCCTACAGCCTGGAGGAGTTAGCGATGAACAACACAGGTACGAGCCCTGCCCTCGTGGTCTCAGGAGCAGGGGAAGAAAAGCAAAACAATCACACAAACAACAGTATAATGTAAACATGATACACTTTAAGAAGTGTTGTTCACACCAAGACGCACGTGATCCAGTCTCAGCATTGTTGCAAAGAAAGCAGTCTAGGAACTCACAGGTAATTCCAGTGTCATAGTGGGAAGGAAATATGGATGTTCAGCAACACTCCCATAAATTCCCTCTCCTCTGTCACTTGCCTCACTCCCCTGAGCCACAGAACATCTCATCCTCTAGCCCAAAGTCACATTGATCCCCTTACTTCTACTTATTCTCCATTTCCCACCTCCCCAGTTTCTTCCCCACTTCCACTTTCCCCCACAGTCTCCCAACATCCTCCTTGAAGGTGGGAAAGTGAAATGAAAAGACCAGCACACTCTCTAGCAGTTGACAGGGAAAAGATCAGGATCTTCCTATGATACAAGTTTTTATCTCACACAGAAGGAAAGAAAGAGGGTTTAATGTAAGTGTTTGATGAGAAGACTTAACCAGTCTGGTAATGTATAGAAAAGTCCCTGGTAAAATAACATTTAAATTGAGAAGCAGGGGTTAGCCAACAGAAGGAAGAACATCAGACATAGTGAATGAGAAAGAAAGGAGCACAGTGTTTAAGAAACAAAAAGAAAACCAATGTGGTTGGGGCAGAGCAAGGGGAGAGATTTGAGGAAAGAGGCAGGATAGGCAGAGAAGGGCCAGATCATGCAGGGGTTTTCTCCCCAAAACAATAGAAAACCACTCAAGAGTATTATTTTATATTTGTAAAGTAAAAATTCTTTATATTTTTCAGGGCAGATTTTATTACTAGTATGTTTGGTAAAACTGTTGAACCTTGAACAACATGGGAATTAGGGACACAGACCCCCTGCACAGTCAGAAAGCCATATGACTTTGACTCCCCCAAAACTTAACTACTAAGAGCTTGCTGTTGACTAGAACCTTAATGATAGCATAAACGGTTAACACGTGTCGTATGTTATATGTATTAGACACTATTCTCTTATAAGAAAGTTAGAAAAAAAGGAAAGGTTTTTAAAAAATAAAGAAAATACATTTACAATATTGTTCCATATTTAACAGAAAAAATACATATAGAAGTGGACCTATGCAGTTCAAAGCCATGTTATTCAAGGGTCACTACACTATTTTTTAAGCTTAAAAAAAAAAAGATTTTACTTATTTGAGCAATAGAGTGCACACAAGCAGGGGAGAGAGGCAGAGGGAGAAGGAGAAGCAGACGCCCCGCTGAGAAGGGACCCTGGTGTGGGGCTTGATCCCAGGAGACCTTGGAATCATGACCTGAGCTGAAGGCAGACCCTTAACCAACTGAGCCACCAGGCACCCCTCACTGTGCTATTTCTTAAAAGCCAAGATCTATAATCATTTACCCTGAACCTCTCATCCACTGTCATAACATTCGCTGAAGGTTTTTATTTTGGAATGAGAATGATCTGTATCTATTCATTTCTTTCTTTAGGGAAAAAAAAATCATGTAGGAAAAATGAATATATCCTACACCTACACACACATTTATCCCAGTTTAAGCTGCTGTAGACTGCGTACTGAAACAAATACTCCAACTAAAGTCGTTACAGGGAGTAGAGCATAATTATAGCTCAAAACGCAGCTCTCCTTGACTATATCGTGAAACCCAAAATAGACTTGTGAAGTTAGTATTTAAAAAACATCCAAATACACAGATTTTTATCTTCCTCTATGCTTGTAACAAAGATTCCTTTTCTCTGTGTTCACAGTGAACGGTTGTGTTCGGCCAGAAAGAAACCAGTCTCTCATGCCATTCTTTTCCTAAACACCTGGTTGTTCAGTTTTAACAAGGTGACTGGTTTCCACCATAACTCAGCTCTTTTTCCACTTGGCTGGGTCCCCCTGGACCTTAAAGTAAAAATCTATGTAACATTAGCTTTCTTACTAACTCTATGTGGGGTTTTTCCGCCTCCATGATGCCACTAATATATGGGTGATTCTGTGAATAATGCAAATAGGGATTCCTTCCTCTGCTCTTTCTTTTAAATTTCTATTAGATAAACCAAGAGGCAATACTATGCAGATCTTTTGGGTTCTGTGTTCTATCTCAACCTCTGTGTCCCTGATTACTAAGCCAGGTAAGAATTCTGACATCTGCTACTGGCTCCTTTCCTAGTTTATTGTGTATGTGAAGTAACCATAAAGTGAAAGGCTTTTCCAAGTTCCCTTATTTATAGGATTAGAATAATGGTTGCCTTTTACCTTTCAGACCAAAGTCCTGTCAAATATAGCTAACTAAAAGGAGGCCATTCCACATTTGCACTCACCCTTCCGAAGCTTATAGAAATGCAGGGGAAGAATGATCTCCATGTTGAACCACTGGGTTTTATATTTTATGTGCAGCAGTAAAGAGTTTACTTTGTCCATACTGAAATTATTCCCAGGTTGAGGGCAGATGGGTCATAAACACCAGGTAATAAGTACTGGCTTTAACCATTCTTAATTAAATGGAGAACTTATAAGTTAGCCACAAAGTCGTCCTCCCTATCTGGCCATAGCAGGAACAATATTATGTACTTTGAGGTTTCAAAGAAGAGTATTGTCCTTAGACCAAGGTAAAGGGTCCCTTGTCGTGAGCCCCTTGCTGTGGAGGGCCCTGCTCTGGGCCTCTTCCAGCCCTTCCTGTCGCCATGTTGCAAGCAAAAGGGATGTGCCCCCTTAGAGCCTGAGCTTTCTCTTCTGGACCACCTTCTGAACTCTAGGACCACAAAATTCCTCATCCAAATTATCTTCAACCTGTTTTCAGAGTTTCTAGGCCTAAGGGTGACCAAGGAGCAGCTGTCAGAAAGGGGGTGTGGATGGAGCCTGGATATGTGGGTTGGGGTGTCCACACATGCATATGAAGCCCCTAGCTTTGGGGGGGCAGAGATAGAAGGACAAGGGGACTAGGGGGCCTGGCTCCCTTCACACCTCCAGGCTCTGCTAGAACAGTCCAAGTTAGGAGAAAGAACATCTCTTACTTAACAGTTTGTCAACTTGATTATAACTCGTAGATATTTAGATATATGAGATGTGGATCTTTTTATTTATATTCTTGCCCCAGACCTCCCAAATATGGGAGGTGGGCCTTTAAAAGGATATCCCGAGTTCAGAAAAATCAATGACTCACAGTAAATTGGAAAATTATGCTCTTTTCTAAACATAAATCACTGGGACCATAACACAAAACATGTAAAGGAGGGAAGGCGGAGTAAAGCGCCCCCTTTAAGATCCCACAGTAGCTTCAATCTCCTAAATTGTGCTCTTTGTTCACAAAGCATGGGGAGCCAGATAGAACATTCTTCTCTCTGCCACAAGAATTCCATCCAGAGAACAGTGGCTCCCAGGCTGCCAGCTGCTCTTCACTCCCCTGTTGTAAGAATGCAGCTGAGGTTGAAAACTTGTCACCAACTTGGAGCCAATATCCACCTGTCCCTCTTGTCAGTCTCTTTCTGTAAAGTCCTCCTGGGATTTAAAAACTAAGGCTATAAAAGTGGGATTTGGCTTGACTCTTTCTAGAACAGCTATACACCATGCTTGCATGCATCACATCTCCCGGGATGACAGGGTCTCTTTAAAATCATGATATTTAAATAAAATAAAATAACAGCTGTGCAAGACTATGAACAGCCATTATACATATTCCCAAGAATGATTTTCTTATTTAATCGTTGGGTGTGGATTTTATTTTTCAAATAAAAAATTTTCCAAAAAGAAAATGATAAAAAATGAGAGATATTCACAGTTATAATTTGTACAAACATCATATCAGTAACGTAAGTCTATTTCTCATAAGTAAAAAAGTAAATATGTATAATTACATAGGTCATGAGTGTAGGCTTTTTCGTGCTATACTAGGAAATTAAGTGCTTTTGTAGAATGTGCATATTAACATACCATTATTTTAATATCTAATATATTTTGAAAATATATAAACCCTTAGTGGATTTTGATTCAATTTTTAAGTTACATTTAAAAATAAATCTACCTTTTCATCAGATCATTGATAGAAGGAAATGATTATCACATATGTAAAAAATAAAACTGTTACTCTTTGGAAGTACTATATAAAGATATTTTACATAATCTTAAAATTTAAACAAAAGAAAACAAAGAGTGGACTTACCTAAAAATTCATAAGATGTCAAATTATGGCAAATCAGCCTGGAGAATTGACCTGGCTCTAGCTGTGAACCAACACGCAACGCCATTGAGCAGGACCATCTGAAGTTTCAGCTAGGTCACTGCCAAGGTACAGTGAGCAAGTCATGCACATATTTTGGAATACTTTCTTTGTTCCATGACCACCCCTGTTGCAAATAGATGCTGCTGCTGCTGCTGTGTGTGTGTGTGATTTTTTTTAAAGATTTTATTTATTTATTTGACAGAGATCACAAGTAGGCAGAGAGGCAGGCAGAGAGAGAGGGGGAAGCAGGCTCCCTGCTGAGCAGAGAGCCCGATGCAGGGCTCAATCCCAGGACCTTGAGATTATGACCTGAGCCGAAGGCAGAGGCTTAACCCACTGAGCCACCCAGGCGCTCCCCCCCCCAATCTTTTTTTGAGAGAAAGAGAGCATTTGAGCAGGGGAGAAGGGAAGGGTCGTGACAGAAGAAGAGAGAAAGAGAAAATCTTAAGCAGACTCTGGGTTGAGCATGGAGCCCCATATGGGACTCGATCCCATTATCCTGAAATCAGGACCTAAGCAAATCAAGAGATAGCGCTTAACCGACTGAGCCACCCACACACCCCTGTGTGTGTGCATATGTGTGTTTGTTTTTTAAAGATTTTATTTATTTATTTTTTATTTGAGAGAGAGAAAGCAAGAACAGTGGGGAGGGTCAGAGGGAGAGGGAGAAATAGGCTCCTCACTGACAGGGATCCCAATCCAGGGCTCGATTCCAGGATCCCGGGATCATGACCCGAGCTGAAAGCAGACAGTTAACCAACTGAGCCCCCCAGGTGCTCTTTCTTGTGTGTGTTTTAAGCAGCTTTGCAAATGGTTATCTGTCCAAACCCTCTCAATGGAGAAATCAAGAGAATTTCTATACTTCCTTGTGCTATATGTGACTCTTACTCAGGAATTGGTGAAAGTAGAAAGGGGGAATGTCAACCAGTTAGGTATTATGTAGACTAACTTCGTTAATTTTGATCATACATAAATAGATTCCTGAAAGGACATCTTTTTCATACTTCTTAATGAGCTCAATCCACATATAATGAGGATTTAAAAGGGTCCCATACCACTGGAATAATTTAAATACAAAAGAACAATAAGAGCTAATGGGTAGACTAAAGTGAGACATATCACACCTACTAACACAAAACTAATAAGACAGAGTTGTGGGATCAGATGCTTAACAAGGCACAGTCCCTATGCTCGTCTTCAGAGTGAAATCTTTCTAAATGGTGCCCAATTAGCAGATTTTGATTGAGTTCATGAAAATGACTGAATAATGAGATTTATCCAATATGGATGGACATTAATCTTTAGAGATCCTTCTAATTCTCATTTTTAAGAAAGAATATATATGTATTTCTCTATGTGAGAGGTTAAAAGTAGGTATGCCTCAGAGAAAACGTAGTAGACTTACAGAGCCTCTTGAACACGTGCTTCTTGTTCTGCTGATACTGAGATCAGAAAGCAATAAAGGAAATCAATTACATTTATTGACTCCATGTAGCATAGCTATTCCTGAAACAGAGCTTATCAATGAGAAATTGGCGAGGAAAGTCACTTTTCAGTTCCAACATTTCAATCACGGAAAGTGACGCAAATGTCACAGGCTGTGATTTTTCTAACTCCCTAATTTGTTTTTCCTCATGCATACCACTGTTTCCTTTGGAGAGGAAGTAGCTTCTGGAAGGCAGCTGCTGCACGTTAGTCCCTCTCAATGACTGCCTCACTTCCCACCCCTCATCACCTCTCACCTCACCACCGCCTTCACCTTTCATGCCGTGAAGTTCTAACCTGCCAGGGCATCCGGAGGAGTTTTGTAGTAAAGCTTAGGTTTAACAAAACCTAAACCTGTTATATCCCTTCTTAAATCAGAACATGTAAATCCACCTGGCAAGAAATCACATCTGCTTTTAAATGATACACTCTGCCAGGCTACAATGGGCACACTCAGTACCCCACATCCATGTTAAGCAGTAATAACTTAAACATTTGCCCATCATAACCTCTGTGTATGTTCAAATAATACAAGCCACTAAAATTTCGCTACCCGTGTACTTTTCTACCACCTCTACTGCACAGAGAGCTCATTCAAATTTAAGTCCAAGCAGCACTGGAACGTGTTTATTTATAAGATTATTTTCCAGTTTGGGTAGAGAGCCAATTTACACACTTTCAATAATTTTAATAAATAGACTGTATCCTTCCTAGCACAGTGTTTATGGTAAGTCCATTATTACATATAGCAAGACTATTTTTTTCAATACTGACCATACCACGTATGTGTGTATGTACGAACTGATACAGATCTAGAAACATACGGACGCAGACAGCTGCCAGTCATCAAATGCTTGCTATATGCAGGCGGTGTGCTCATGACTTATGTCAAGGTTTAACAGATATTTGTCAAATGTCTTCGAAGCATCAGGCACTTGGGTTGGGTAGTAGGTAGGTAAGAGCTAAAAAACAAACATAGCCCTAGTCCTCAAGAAGCTTAGAGTCTAGTAGATAGGACAAACACCGAAGAGAAGCAATATAGGAAGGCATCTAACCAGGGGGCCTGGCTCTGTGGTAAAACAGCATTTAAGCTGAGACCTGAAAGATAATTCAACAGGCGAAAAGTGAAGGCAGAATGGTCCTATCAAAGGAAATATTATTCTCATCTGTGAGAATAACAAATGAGTCTGAGGAAGTAAAGAACTCAAGCAGAAAGAGAGTGATTAGCGGTGATGCTGGAGAATGGACAATGGCCAGGTATAAATGGGCTTTTTTGAGGAAATTAAGGAATTTGGGCTCTGCCCTGAGGGCAATGGACAGCATGTAGGGGATTTAAGCAAGCTAATGTCACCATCAGATTTGTATTTCCTACGATAACTCTTATCTCACTATGGAGCAAGGATTAGAGACAGAGAGACCAGTTCAAAGCCAGTGCAGGGAGCCAGGCTGGAGGGAAGATGACCCAGACCAAGGCGCAGAAGTGCAGAGGAGCAAAGGCAATGCATTCAAGAAATTGATTTGGCGTCAGTAGGACTTGTGGATAGATTGAATTCTGGGAGCGGGGAGAATAGGGGAGATATGGAGGAGAGAGGAATCAAGGTCTCATCAATTGTCTGATAGGTACAATTATGGTAGGGAGCCAAACCAGATTCTTCCCTTCAGAACACACCAGTATTTTCTTTAATGTTGTGTCTCAGTTATCTGAGTTCTCAGTTTTGATGACAGATACACCCAGGGGATCTACCATGAGGAAGACCCTTTCAATTAATGGGCAAGAACAATCTTCATTTCACACACAGAAAAACATATTTTATAAAAAAGAATTATTCTATCTTTGGCCTCATCTGAACCTTATGTGAGGGAGTGAATAGAAATTAAGACCTAACTCCCAAATGAGCATGTTTTCCTGACATTATATGTCGTCATTAAAATTGTCTTGTTTTCCTTCTCAGGCACTCTGAGTTCTAATGTTGGTTTGAATTATTACTGGGAACCATAAATATGTGACTTTGAGACTCCAATAAGCAGACTCTTAAAAAATATTTAATTGCTCAGTGATCACACTCATGGCATCATAAAAGCTGAAGTCAACGAGAAGCCAGCAGACCCTATTTCAAAAGCCAGCAAAAAATCTATTCCAGTAACTTCCTGTCAGCTTCTAAAATTCGAAAATTAGCCCTACAAGACCAGTAAGGGACTGGTGTGAAGTAGAAGATTAGAAGAGACCCCATTAAGCACACTTGTTAATAGGATAAAGGGCCATTTCATCGGAGTGTGGGTAGAATTCGTATACATCAAATGCAGGAGTGGAGAAAACAGAGTGAAAGTGTGACAGCTGGCACATCAACAACTCTATATTCTCTAAAAATATATGAAATATACATTGCTAAGGTGGCTTGATGATGGCTGTTGTCAATTCAAGTGATGTTATAAGAATCAACTTGTTTGTGAGAACTCCCCAAGGTAGAGTTCTAATCCCTGCCTACATGACAGGAAAAAGATTCAGGTGGAGTGGGGACATCTGTGAATGTGTTTTATTATTCTACTAACAATTCCCCCAAATGCTGATTCTTCAATTAGTTACTGAATGAAAGTAAGAAAGAATTAAAATTTAAGACAACATCTTCCAAAAGGCACACACACAGGAAAAACAAGTCAAGCCAAGTAATTGAAATGTTCTACGAAGATCATCTAAGAAACTGACTAAACAGGCAAAGATGGATATTATTCATAGCTGATCATGTATAAGAATATAGAATTAGGAGCACCCGGGTGGGTCAGTGGGTTAAGCCTCTGCCTTCGGCTCAGGTCATGATCTCAGGGTCCTGGGATGGAGCCCCACATCGGGCTCTCTGCTCAGCGGGGAGCCTGCTTCCACCTCTATCTCTGCCTGCTGCTCTCCCTACAGAGAGAGTGACCTCTCTCTGTGTCAAATAAATAAATAAAATCTTTTAAAAAAAAGAATATAGAACTAGCAGGTGGAAATATCTAGTAGAAATGTACACAGATACAGTTGGCTATGTGCTCTGATTGCCCTGAAATCCTACAGAATTAAACTTGCTCTTGTTTTACTTACTTTTTAACAGAAGTGTTTAACTTTTGGTTCTTATGTTAGTATTTTGCAAACATGAAAATGCATTAGTTATTCTTGGAACGGTCTCACAAAAATTGCCCTTGGTGGGTGTTATGTGTATGGAAAAGAACAGGTGTCAGATAAGCAGTGTCAAAAGAACAGAGATCACCATTCTAATCAACAGGGATGAGAGATCAACAAATTTGCCTCCCTCAGGGAATCCACAAAATCTCTTTCTCTTCCCTGGAAAAATGATGTAGAGATCTTCTTTCTCAGGACAAGTCCTTTAAGTCACAACCCACCATGAGACAAGTTCCGAAATATTAACATTGTTGAGTGAATTCACCAAGAGCTCAATATAACTTTAGTGCTAGCAGGAAAGTTCCTAATGCCATCTACTTCAAGAGGAGGAAAAAGGAGTAGAGAGAGAAAAAGAGAAAGAAAGGGAGGGAAAGAGAAAGAAAGGAAGGGAAGGTGGAAGGGAAGGAGAAAAAAGGAAGGAAGGAAGAAATTTTATACTTAAGAAATAGAAATGGTTCCTCCCTCATCTCCAGGTTGCCTGTGGAATGCAGGTGGGTGTGAATGAATAAATTGCTTCTCTTTCCCACACTGATGAAGCTGTTTTGATCCCACGTGGGTCACCTCCTTGAACTGCCCTGGGCATCGGAGGACACCACCAGGTAAAGGACAGGTGAATCACCATATCTGCAAGTCGGAAAGACAAGTCTGAACGACTACCTGAAAAAGTGAATCCCCAAGATGGTCATCCAATGTCTGCATAAACTTCTGTGATAAAGAAGTAGTCATTTGGACTATTAACTTTGTACAACTCTAATAGTTAAAAAGTTCTTCCTTGATGTTGTGTTAAATCTGCTTCTCTGTATTGTCTCTACTGAAAGCTCTAGTTCCTCTTCTATAGCAGTATAACAATTTTGTTATTCTTCTACCTCATCCCTTCACACACTGGAAAATGGTCATGTGCCCACAGTGTTCTCTTTTTTTGAGGAAAACCCCAGTTCCTTCAGCCTTCTAGCTTAAGACATGGTTTCAAGAATCCAGTCACATTGCTCTAGATACCTTCCAGCACTAGTGAGTGGTTAAGAATATGGGTTCTGGAGGGGTGCTTCGGTGGCTCAGTGGGTTAAGGCCTCTGCCTTCAGCTCAGGTCATGATCCCAGGGTCCTGGGATGGAGCCCTGCATAGCAGGGAGCCTGCTTCCCCCCCCATCTACTTGTGATCTCTGTCTGTCAAATAAATAAATAAAACCTTTTTTAAAAAAGAATATGGGTTCTGGAATTAATTGTCTTCTGAATTTGGATCCTGGTTCTGCCATTTCTTAGTTGTATAAATGGGGAAATTGATTCAACCTCTCTGTGTCCCATTTTCTTCATTGACAAAGCATACAAAGCATTGACAAATACCTTATAACATTATTGTGAATATGTTGTATAATAGTGTATATTAAGCACACAGTTAAGTGTTCAAGAGTTTTAACTCTTATCTTTACTCCAGAGCACAGTGAGATTACACCTTCCTTCTTTAGAAATTATGATTCTACTAAAATAACCAAAAATTTGTGTTTCTTACCAACCAATTATTTACCTTTCATTCCACAACTACTTTGTCATATTCCTACTGTGAACATTCACAGGGAAGGATGATTTAGAGGGAAGGGGGCTATATTAGCTTCATCAGGATAGACCTCATTGAGTGATATTTGAGTGAAGACTTAAAGCAAGGAAGTCAGCTTTGGGTAGATATATCAGAAAAAAGAGTGTTCCAGCGGAATCTGTGGTGCACAGATTCTAAAGTGGGACGTACATGGCATGTTCTAGAACAAAAGGAGGTCATTGTGGTTGGAGCACAATAAATGAGGAGAGGCAGTAAAAGAGGACATCCTAGAGGTAACAGGAGCAGATCAGTTAGACTCCTTGGGTGGCAGGGAAGAGCTTTATTTTGAGGAAAATCTAGAGCCCCTGCAAGATTGGGAACAGACTCAATGATATGCTGTATTTTGAATAGATCATTCTGGATTCTGAGTCTAGAAAAGACTTAGATTCCCTCCCCTCAGGCTGAGGAGAGACCACCTTAGATTATTGCCATATTGGGAGAGAAGGAGATGACGACTCAGACCAGAGTGACAGCAGCAGAGGAGATGAAAAGTGAGAAGACTCTGGGTCTACCTTAAGGGTAGAGTCAAGAGGATTTTTCTGATGGATGAGTTATGAGGTGTGAGAGAAAGAGAGGAGTCAATACTGCCAAGTTCTCAACCTGAGCACTGGGGAGGATGAGGCTGCTACCAATGAGCTGAGGAAGGCTGCAGGTGAGGCAACCTTAGAGACAAAAAGCGAGAATCCACCTTGGAGTTTAAGGAGTTTTAACTGTTACCTAAACCTAAGAATGGAAGTGTAGAGCAGGACATTGAGTGTGGGTATCTCGAGCTGGGGAGAAAGTCTTGGCAGCAGACATATGTGTGGGCACATCTCAGGAGCAGGATGAGATGAGGTAGGAGTGAGTGGGGACTGGGTGAAGAGTGAATCCAAAGACTGGATCCTGGGGTTCTCAAATATTCAGAGGTTGAGGGAGGAAAGGGGGAATCACAAAAGGAACCTGAGAGGAAGCAAGGTAAGGCAATGTGCTGTTCTGAAAGCCAGAGGAACAGAACGTCTCAAGTGTACCAAATACTGCCAGCAGGCAAGTAGACTGAGGACTGGGAATCGGATGTAACCACCTGGAGATCAGCGATGACACGGGCAGCAGGAGTTCAGAGGATGGGCTGGGAACACTTCCTCTGCTTCTAGTCATCATGACGTACTAGGGACTGGACCCACCCTCCCACCTTAAACGCAAGAATGGTTGGGATCCAGGGCACAAATAGAGGCACATGCTGGGGATAATTCCTTTGCTGACAGAAAGAGATTGGTGAAGACGCTGAGCGGTGGGTAGACGTGGTGGTGGTGGGAAGTCTACGGAGGCTCTCTTCTGTTTCTTTTGCCAGTAAAGTAGGAGGCAGGAGCATCAGCCAAGAAGGAGGACAAGGGAGGAGATGCTGAGGGTTAGAGAAGAGAGGAGAATGTGTAAAATAGTCCTTAGCAAGGTGCTACATGGAGAAACCCTGGTGCACCCAGCAGCATTCATATAGTTTGACTGGCAGCACCAAGAGCCCATTTAGTAATGAAGTGAGGACCTCCAGTGCACACCTATTTTTTTTCAGCCACCTTCAGCTGCACAAGTGCAAGTTTAGGATAGTAGGGGTTAGATTTCACCTGAATTGTGGATTTGCTAAGTGAGTTAGATAAAGGGAGAGAGGGTCAAGCAAGCCATGTGTCAGCACAGTTAACTTGGATTGAACATGTAGTCCTTTCTGGTTTTTCTCCCACCAACTGCTATTAAGCCAGATCCTCTCTCCATTATATTTGTGTGATTGGTTGTTTTGAATCTAAGGCCATTCTGTTCATTCTGTTATTCCATCACACGTCTCAACAGCTATCCTTCCAACTTTGGATCAGTGACTGTCTCTCTTCCTCCAGCCACCACCAGAAAAATTGAACAGGACAAAGTCAAAGGCAGAGTCTATTGCTTCCTCTCTAAAGACTTCTTATCAGGTTAATACTAATAGATTTGTCAACATAGTAGGTAAATATATTTAACCAGCTTTATATTCAGATATTCTATCACCAAATTCAATTTCTCCCTCTTTCCTACAGTGATATCAAGAGAGTTTATTAAAAGTCTTGCTAAAAGCAAGACACTATATGTACAGTATTTTCCCGGGAAGGCAACAGAAGAGGTCTTTGGAGTCTCCCCTGGAGCCAGAGCCATCGTGTCCCCTCCTCACCCATTGCAAACAATAAAGGCCATTAGTACCCTAAAAAAAAAAATTAAGTCATGATGTTAAGTTGGCATGACTTGTTAACAAATCCATATTGTTATTAGCAATTAATGTTTTGGGGGTTTTTTAATATTTATTTTTAAGTAATATTTACATACAAAGTGGGGTTCAAACAACCCTGAGTTAAAGAGTTGCATATTCTACCAACTGAGGCAACCAGGCACCCCTGTTTGGGTTTGTTTGTTTTTTTTTTTTCTAAGTGCCTTAAATCAAGATAGCATTCTTCTGGACATCTAGTTCTATTCACTTAAAGTGGAAGACAGAGGAATTGTGATGGCTGATGGCCAAAATACCTTTACTTGAGCCAACCAAACAACTCTTATCTCCATGCTGGTTTTAATTTTGATCAAGACTTGGGTGCCTGGGTGGCTCAGTTGGTTAAGCAACTGCCTTCGGCTTGGGTCACGGTCCCGGAGTCCCGGGATCGCGTCCCTCATTGGGCTCCCAGCTCCATGGGGAGTCTGCTTCTCCCTCTGACCTTCTTGCCTCTCATGCTCTCTCTCACTGTCTCTCAAATAAATAAATAAAATCTTTAAAAAATAAAAAAGACTAACTTGAGTTACCCAAATGGTAGAAGTCTTGGTATAAGGATGCTGAGGCACACCCTGCTACTTGTTTCCCCAGTTCTCGACACCTTCTTATTTAGTGGACTCCCAATTTTGTCCTGGGCAGCAATGTACTAAGACAGAAAAAAAAGGAAGGGGAGAGGTAAGGAGGGAGGAAGAAAGAAATGAAGGGAGGGAGGGAGGGAGGGAGGGAGGAAGATAAAGTAAGAAAAAAGGCTATATTTCCTACCCTTTTTGCTGCCAAGCGTCCTTGTTACTCTTCAGAACAGTGAGATGAAAGAGATTTTAAACTCCTGATACTTACATAGGGAAACACATTTCTCTTCATCAGTTTCCTCTTCTGCCATGGAAATGGATGTGATGTTGGAGGCCCTGAGATGGCAAACCTGAGAACAAACTCTCTCTCTCAAGGAAGGTGAAGAGCAAAGCTAGAGGTGCCTACGCCATGATGGGGAGCTGCTGTTCCAGCCCTCAACCTCGGGCCTCCAGACTTCTTGTTATGTGGAGACTACAGACCCCCTTTGGGCTAAGTCACTAACACAGAGTTTCTGTTCCGCACAGCAGAACTTATCCATATATACGTGGAGAGAAGCTGGAAAGCTGCCAGTCACCAGGGCAGTCCTGGAAACTGGCTGCTCCCTCCATCTCTCCCCTTCTTCCGATTGCTGCATGGTCTGTTTCTCATGGTGTATTTTTTCCCCCTGAACATTTCTTTATTTTTCTTTCTCTAACTACTTGCTTTTTTATCTGATCACCCTGTCTGTTCTCTAAGCCAAACCTTTTACTTACAGTAATTTTTGCTCTCATAACTTTAGTTTACTCACAACCCATCATGGCTTTTCCAGAATATCTTTACATCATAACTCTCAGCTCTCAGTTCCCATGCTAATTATCCCATTCTTGATTATTCTAATTTATGGAGAGGAGGAGTGTAGTTGTTCCCTTTCACTTAAGCTCCAAGCCAACCTATTGATTAGCCTCCTCTGGGCCTGGTGTCTAACTCCAATCCAGGCAACTGCGCTTTAGAGGATGGATGGGTTTAGCAATATGGCAGGAAAGTTGGCCTCCCAAGGCCCTTCTTGGTGGGGACCATGAGCAGGAGGGGCAAGGCAACCATCAGAATGAACCTCAGGTCTGGTAAGTTGCAGCAACAGAAATCACAGTCACCCCTACAGAACAAAGCCAATTAAAGTCTCATTTTAAATTATTCACATTTTAGAAAATGTGACCTAATAAACCATGGCTGGGAAATTCCAGGGCTCGAGGCCTAATCCCAGTTTTTCTATTAACACGCTATATGAAAGTTTGAAGATCTCATTGTGCCTCACTTTCTTCATCTGTAAAAATAGGCAACTCATATCTATTACCTTTTGAGGTCGCAGAGAGGAACAATAAAATTGATTTGCCGAGTGTTTTATTGCCATAAAGCACTACGTTGAATATGGCCTGTATTTAAATAGCCTGATTTGTTGCAGCAGGTAATAAAAAGAGCTATTTAAAGAATATATTTTAAATAAATACATGTTTAATTTGTTTTCTTTCCATTGTTACTTTTGTGAAAGTCATTAAAATCAAGGAAGAATGGTATGAGATGCTAATTAAGGTCTTCCATCATACTAAACTTTTCCTTCCCCAATAGATAAAATTCTAGACTATATCCTTAGTTTGCTCTTTCAAATTTGTTCACCAAATGTGTCATCACAGCTCTGTCTTGGGCTTTATGCTTCAATGAGTAGAATCAGAATCAATGGGGGGAGCTCTGCTCATCTACTTCCTGTTCCATTTCCAGTGATGATGTGTTGGTACCCCGAAATTGGCCATGGTGGGAGTTCTTACACCACAGAAATTAGCAAAGCCTATAAATGAGGCCTTCCCTTTTCTTTTTCCAAAAAGCTGGTTGTTAAACATTTACCAGCCCATCACTGGAATGGATGTACGTACTACAGAAATACACAGATACAAACATACATCATCATCAAGGACAACAGCAAAAATAGGCCTAAAACATCAGAAAGATAAATTTTTAAAAGAATATATTGTCTCTTCTTCTACAAACTTTTTCAGGGGAATCTTTAGGAATCCACTTTAAATATTTGCTCCCGGCGCATCCAGACACTTTCTTTTCTTTTCTTTTCTTTTAAGATTTTATTTATGTATTTGACAGAGAGCACAAGTAGGGAGAGTGGCAGGCAGAGGAGAGAAAGAACCAGGCTCTCTGCTGAGCAGGAAACCTGATGTGCGACTCCATCCCAAGACCCTGGGATCATGACCAGAGCCAAAGGCAGACACTTAACCCAATGAGCCACCCAGGCGCCCCAAGATCCAGACATTTTCTTAGCCAAAAGCAGTTAAGTCTCAAACGCGAGTACAGTTAGAATCACCCAGAGGGCTTTTTAAAACAAATTGGGGAGATCCGACCCCCGGGCTTCTGATTGAATAGGTTTGGAATGGACCTTTTAATTTACATGTTTAGCAAGTTCCTACGTGACAACGTTGCTGCTATTTAAGGACAAGTGGAATAACATAGAACAAAACAACAAAACAAGGCATAAACAGGCACTGATGAATGTGGATCGGACTAGTGAAAATGTAGTGACACAAACAGAATTCTGATGAGTCTAATACACTTGAAAACTATATAGAAAGCCCCTTTAAGATGCTGGCAACCCCAGATTTCTTTGTTTCTAGGTCTCCTCACAGTAATTGAGGTTACTAGTGTTTGTTCTTAACACATCTAAAATGTTGTAAATTTGGAGACAGGGTTTTTGTTTTTTTTTTGGTCTTTTGTGCTTTTTGTTCCCTTATCAGAAAAAATCACTTTGCTTCACGTATTGTCAAAAATGACAATTTAATTCTATGTTCACATTTCTCTGTTAGCTTTAAAATGAGAAGAATTCATCGCACATTTCCGTAATTAATGAAGGTGTGTTGTAAGAAGATAATAATACACCGAGAAATAGGAACCCGGGACCTTAGACCCCTAAGACATCCACAAACAGGACCTCCAACAAAGCCAACCTTTGGAGAGAAATGGAGTTTGGGAAGTGGCAGTCCTTCTGAAGCCAGTGTAGCTTTGACAACCCAGCTACCCTGATGTCATGTTATCAGCAGGCATGTGGGGTGCGGGTTCCAGAGTCCTAATGTTACCATGACTGTCAGTCCTCCTCTCTGTCTCTGTGTGTCTCTTCATTTCTCTTCCTACTGCCAAATGGATGTAACTGTCTCCCTCCTGCGGCTTCTGCATTTATGCGTGAGATATCCATTGTGTACCTGCCAGCATTTGCCACAATTTCCTGCTTGCCCTTTCTGTAAGCCACGCCTTCAAACCCTAGTAAGGAGGAATTTAGATCTATCTTGTTCAAGGCCATACCCAAAATGCCTAGCATAGAGGTTGGCACATTGTGGATTCTCAATAAGTATTTTTTGATTGAACGAACACCTCATTTAGGCCAACTTATAGAGTGCCCCACTCTAGATATATCTATATTTGTAACCAAGAAGGCAAGGCTACTTGGTTAAAACTCAATCAATCACTAAAAAATTTGAAGATCTACTTTGCTCAGCCAGAGTGCTCAGAACATGAATATTCACCTATGAGTATTGACCCTTACCCTGTTTGGGCCCAGCAGCAGAAGAAAGAAACATTGGATCGGTTAAGGAGTGTTGGGGAATGGAGACGCATTCATACAATTATCCTTACCAACTGTCTAGGAGCACCTAAAAGCTTCCATCAATTAGTCACTCTGTAGAACTCTGTGAATCAAGCCACGGGGTTATCCCACGGAGGAGGGAGAGACCTGGGAAGGAGGAAGGACACACTCCCACCAGTTATCGATGGGACTGGAGGGTAGGGATGAGGTCATTAATTCTCTGGTATACCCTGCCTGCTCACACTGCCACAGAAAATTTTCAGGCGGTCAGAATTCAGCCGTAGTGCTACTACAACGGTAAGGTGGGGAGGTAACGGCCCAGGCACTAACAGTGGCTGGTACAGACTCTCTTCATGCCTGAGCATTTCACTGCCCTAAGAATATCAGAATTCCACCAGTAAGCATAACTATTTCCTTTCTTAATTTTCTGATTCTCCACCCCTGTGCCCAGCAAAATCCAAACACTGAAAATGAAAATCATGAGAGCATCTGCCATCCCCTAATGCAGCTCTCCACCCAAACCACTCCCCGCCTCCACATACACCCACACGGTGAAGTCATTGAGAGAAAGGCCTCTTTGTTACTCATTCTTAATTCCCCAACATCCAGATTAGCTTTGGGCAGGTAGTTGGCCCTCAAATGCTTCTTGAATGCATTAACTAAACTGACAAGCCTAGTTCAGTCCACGGAATCACAACAAAGTCTAGCCTCAGAATCCCACACATGCTCTTCCGGCCGTTTAGTTCCAAAACAGAGTATGTCGGCTGCTTTGCCAGATTCAAGCATCAATTTTGACACTTGAGAACATTGCTCCTTCTCTGACAAAACCGTGTTGCATATTTTATTAGGAACTGTGGAACTACACTACAGCATTTACCACTCTTAGCATAAGAGAGAAAAAATACAAAGTGCATACTAAATACCAGTACTTTCATTTCCTGAACACCCAATGGTATGTGTTACCAGCGCCCTCGACGGAGGAGTAACACACCTGTTACTAAGGGCACCAAGTACAATGCAGGGAATAGAGCGGGGTTTTTTCTCATCTGTTATATTTACAGGTATCTGCTTGGGTTTTCTCTGGTTCTCTCACTAAATTGTATACCCCTCAAGAGCTTACCGTTTAATGTGTATCTTCTGCTTCTTTCATAATCCTCCAAAGTGCCTGGTAGAGGGCTTGGCATGTGAAGGATTATCAATAAACCGTGGCTGATGGCTAAAAATCTCCCTGTACGTAGGTGGAACAACCCTAAGCAAGCATTAACAGCTAGAATTTCTTCAGTTTTGAAAGTAGTCAGTGTCTAAAACCTGGAAAACAGGATGCTCTGGCCACATCAGCACTCAGGAATGACTAAATATTTCATTTCTGCAACCAGTGTGTTTGTTTTTTTTTTCAAGCCATCTCCAAAAGTAAGCAAGCATATAGTGACCTAAATCTTTCATTTGTATGACCCACTGGTATATAATAAACAGTAATCATAACGTAGACTCAGTGTTTAGTAGTAGATGGCATAAGAACAGTCATTCTAAAGGGAGGCACTCAAAGACTCAAGCTGTGGAAAACATAACTGAATTCTGTGAATGCCTATTACTTAGCATAAATGAGGTTTTCAGTGGAGACTTTTCCACTCAAACTCCTGAAATATTCATCTTTGCTTTTCAGGCTTTGTATGAGCAAAATCAAAAGAAAACATGTGGGGTAAAATAAAAATTAGGAACTCTACCTCTAGAAGAGTAACTTCTGCACTGTGATTTGACAGGGTCAGGAGCTAGGAGGAAGGATTCAATTTTCAGCAGCTCCGCTCTGTCCCTGAAGCCTGCCATGTGTTCCAGCTTGGCCTTGATCCGCAGCCGTCCCTGTTTACTATGTGACCGACAGCTGTTCCCTCCCGGCTCTCCGCCATCATTCCTCTACCTCACACACCGTCCCTGTGTAAAATAAGTCACTTGCCGAAACTGCAGCCCCCTGCGAGCAGTAGTCTTTGGCTGGAAGGCTCCATATCAGACAAGGACCGATCAATCAAAGGGACAGATAAAAAGGCAGGCAGGAAAGAAAATGTTCTGATTCACAAGACTACCAAGACACAAAGCCTCCAATATGCCACCAAAAATCTTCTTGTACTTTTTATCATATTTGGTTCTATTCTCGACAGTGAAAGCCTTCCCCTCACCTGCTGGTCTCTTTTTGAAGTAGAGACAAGAGGAGAGGGAAGCTCAGTGCAGATCATGACTGAGAGATCCCTGCGGGGACACTCAAATCACACCTGGAGACGGAGACGCTATTGAGTCTAGCAGGGACCGCCGTTTGTCAATGTCCCGTCCTCATTATCAGGCTCAGGAG
This sequence comes from Mellivora capensis, assembly GCA_004024625.1. NCBI lineage: Eukaryota > Metazoa > Chordata > Mammalia > Carnivora > Mustelidae > Mellivora > Mellivora capensis. The sequence goes on along the minus strand of PISX010018243.1, from coordinate 6,791 downwards.
TCTCACCACCATATTTTTATTTAACAATTTAAAAGCTCTTTGGCCTGAAATAAGGTATTTAAACACGTGTGTTTGTGCGTGCATATTCCTTATTGGCATATGCGTGTATATATTTTTACACAAATGTATGCCACTAAAATAAAGAAAAAATTAATGCAATAAAAATAAAAGGGAACACCATGTTTTCTTTCAATTCTATAGGTTTTTTTTTTAATACAGTTTGCTTTCATTTTCTTTTAGATTTCCTGTTTCTGGAAGACAATGATTTGAATGAAGTAGAGGATTATGGAGCCCAAAATACAGAAATTCACCTTTTTCCTTAGAACAGCTTATTTTATCATTCTGAATGATGAACAGCATGGTTGGCCATTTTAGAGAGACTGAAGAGGGGATGCCTGCTGCAGCTGGGAGGTTAGACCCCTGATCTCTCCTGTTCCTCCCAAATTAAGCAGTTCCATGATCTTCATGTGCTGGGCCAATTGCTTTTAAAACATTTTTCCAAGAAAATTGTCAAACTCAAAAGTAGCTGATTCATACAGATAATTGCCAAAATACTTTTGGTACCTTTTCTGTTCAAGCAGGGAAAGAAGAGTGGAGAGGAACAATTCCATGGGATTCCATTCCATGAAAGTAGAGAAATCCTTTCAGACAGTGACTGAGTCTGCGCCAGCTTCACATTTGTGATGCTACCATTACATGGTTGGGCTGTAGTTTCCATTATGGTTCCCATTCTCAGACTTTGTTATTCACACCTACCTTGACATTACTGACTTCAACTAGGGAAGAAATATTCCTATGAAAGACTATGAAATTTATTTTATTAATTCGCTTTTGAGGTGAGAAAAAGCAAGCAGAAGATGATTTAAATTTCAAGAAATCTCTTTACCATGTCTAGTTGCATTACCATCTATGGACACGGGTTGTATTTTCACTTAAGAAAGGAATACATAAATACCCCCATGGCCTCCCAAGGGGAGAGGAGAGCAAGTCCTACTACGCTGACCCCCATCCCAAAACCTTCTTATGTTGGTGAATCCGAGTGAAAATAAAAATCTGGGGCAACTTTGAAGAGTGAAAGAAGTTGTTTGTGTAATGCAACATAAACTCTAGAAAAGTGGAATGGAAGAGAGTAAAACTGTTGCTAAGAGCCAGCCCCAAACCTGGCAAAGCAAGTTTAAAGGATAATTGTATGGACTGTTTGTACCATCTTGGATCATTTTTAGCACCAGCAAGTGGAATCAGCTCCCTCACCTTACAATGATACTCCTTAGCATCTACTCACAGCACTTGGACACTTACCCCATTGAAGATAATCACCACTGAGCATTTCCACCACATGTCTAAACATATACACATATGTATGTGTGTGTGTATATAAGGACACTTTGCAATACATTTTCTGTCATCCTGAAGAGTAAGTACTACAAGTACCAGAGAGTTAAATCATGGATATCATACCTACCATTGCACAAGTTAGGAATCTGAAGCTCAGAAAGATTACTTACCTGCCCGAGCTACGCTGCTAATACTGACGCTACAGAATTTGAAATTCCATTTGACTGGTTAAAGCCCACGCTCTTCCAAATACACCAGACTGTTTTTCAGTCCCTTCTCCCTGCTGAGGGGAGAACTCTGTAAAAAATTGTCTTGTTACTATGAGTTTCTAGTCCATTGGAGTGCATTGTTCTTAAATAGTGGAGACTCCTTTTTCTACTTAAAAAAATCTAAAACATCAGGTATTAATGTATTAAAACAGTTGTTCATTTAGCTATGAGGGCATTTTCACTGGCAGAATGAATGTTTTAAGGCACAAATTCGTGCTTAATTTTAGTAACACATTTAGATAGTGGCCTTAAAGTAAGAATTTTCCTGGTAAAGCTTCATTTGTTTTGCTTAGTAATGAGAAGAGTCAAATACATTAAAAGCTGGATGATCGCCAAATCACTATGGGATTTGAGTGGACAGCTACAGTGAGTAGCACCGTTTTGATTACTTGGACAAAACAGAAAAGAGCACTCAGGCAAAGAATCAGGATTATGTAGGGTCTAATCTTGGCTTTCCACTGACTACCATAGTCAAATGTCTTAAGCTCAGTAAATGTGAAGTTCTTGTTCTACAAAATGCACTAAATAACACCTAGCTCCACTAAGCTATAAATTTCTATGCTATATTCAGCACATCCTCTCACTATATGAAAATTTCTATTAGAGACCACCCTTGAATAGTATTTTTAAGGAAGGAGAATGATTTGAAGGATTCACTGACAGTTTGATTGCATTCACATAGTCAATCATATTCTAATAACACTGCGTTGTCTAACATATCAATGAAACATTCTATCCCAGCTTTTAGTTTATCAACACTACATATAATACAAAGTAGAATGGAAGCCCCTTCAAAGTTAATGAGCTGACTGTGAGGGCTGTCTTTGGAGCCGTTACTCGCTGTTGCCTCTTTCCATTTTCCACATATGTACTAGTTAAAATATATTGGTTGTACTGGTTACCAATACATATAAAATATATTGGTTTTGTAATTAAAGGATATTCTACAATACCTAGCTTATACTCTTCAAAAATACCAAGGTCACAAAAAGGTTGAGGAAACTAATGCACATTAAAGGAGAGTAAAGGGACTTGATAATTAAATACAATGTATGCTCTCAGATTGAATCCTAAACTAGGGAGAAAATAGCTCTAAAGGATAATATTGAAATAACTGATAAAATTTGAGCATGAACTAAAAATTAGGTAACAGTATAAAATCAATAATACATTTCCTGGGTTTATGATTGCACATGAATTATATAAGAGAATTCCTTGTGCTTCACAAATACACACTGAGGTATTTAAGTGTAAAATAGTATGATACCTCTAACACACTCAAATGGTTCAAAGAAAAGATATCTGAATATTTATATATGTATTTATACATATATAGAGAGAGTATGTCTAAACATATACACATATATATGTGTGTATATATATAAGGACATATATACATAAAAGCATAGGCTTATACATGCATATATAAATATATATGTGAGAGAAAGAGAGAATTTTATAAAAACAAATGGGACCAAGGGGTGCTTGAGTGGCTCAGTTGGTTGAGCATCCAACTCTTGATTTTGGCTCAGATCATGATCTCAGGATCTTGGGATCAAGCCCTGTGTCAGGCTCCCCACTCAGCAGGGAGTCTGCATGAGGATTCTCTCTCTTTCCCTCTCCCCCTCCTTACTCTTTCTCCCTCTAAAATAAATAAACAAATCTTTAAAAAAAATAGGACCAAATCTAAACTATTGTTAGACCCAAACAGTAGTTACATGAGGGGTCCTTGTACTATTCTTATAGCTTTTTTGTAAGTTTAAATTATTTTAAAACTAAGTTACAAAAAAATTGGCTCAGAACAAACATTTTACAAAATATGCTATTAACTACCTTATGGGTAAAGAGTTATTGTTTTATATACTCAACCAATGCATCATCCACCACATATCCTATCTGCTGCGAATAATATCCTTCTATGTCTTGGACCTGCTTCTTCTCTTCATTCCCTTTACCCCTGACTCTGAGCACTTTTTTCACTATTCTACCCATATGACAGCTACCATGTCCCTGCTTCCATGGCTGTAACCGATTGGACCATACATAGGCATTTGATCCAAAATGGGCCAATCTAAGAATCTCTCCATTAATTTTGCACTAGTCATAAAGGACTAAGTCAGTTATTCTCTGAAGGTTGTCTCAGTTTGGATTCTCCCCTGCCCCCCCCTCAAAAGTTTCTGAGGTAAGAATTTGAGTACAAATACTTTATTTGGGAGATGATCCCAGGAAGCGTGGTAAGAGAGTGAGGAAATGAGATGAGGAAAAGAAGAAAGCAGTAACAAAAGAAGTTGAGTCCTGCTGGGGACATCTCAGAGGCCCATAGTACAAAACTCAGAACTGGGGAGAGTGGGTTGTTTATGTACCCACTCCCATCCCTCTCTGACTGAAGCTAACTCCTGAGCATACGAACCACTGGGCACTTTTGGCCTGCCCTCTCCGCCATCCCAGCCCATTTCTCCAGCCTGTGTTCTCAGAAGAGAAAATGCAGAAAACAGAAAAAATTGTTTCTGTTTTTCTCAATACAGAAAAATGCAGGTGCTCAAGGTAGGAAGCCTGGGACAGAGAAGGGACTAACTCTTCAGCCAGAGGTGACCTCACGGATGGGCCAGGGGCATGACTAAGGCAGCAACAGTGCCTAATACAGCGCTTATTGATGGAAATTTTAAAAGTTATCAGTGAGCTGTGCTTCCTGCCGTGTGGAAGAGTCTGGTCTAGAGCAAAAGAGCGGGAAGCAGGCTGGCAGAGAAAGAGGAGAGAGTGTTGCAGTAATGGGTATATTAGCTCCAGATGCTCTTGAGGCCCAGGCCCAGGCTTTGTCCATTCCACCTTTTCTAGGATTCAGGGAGCAATTAAAATCACCTTTACCGCTCAACACAGCTGAATTGAACATGAGTTCTCTCATGAAGTTCTTTGAATATGGTGAATGATAAATATTAACGCTGCCTCTTACTTTATAGACAACCAATGCAAATACGGTTTTCCTTTCTCTTCTTAATTTGGTGCAAGACGCTTAAATGTCTCTTTTGAAAAGCAAAAGAAATCTGACTACTAAACTTACTAAGATATTATCATCTACGTCCCTGTGATGAGATACCAATACTTTGACCTTAAAGCCCCACCGTATAAATGTAACCAAAGTAGAGTAACAACTGTGAAAACTTCAGCTGGGACCTCTGTATTTCCTTTTAATTTGAGGCCATTTTTAAACTTCCTCAAATATTTTCTTTCTTGATCCACTGTTGCATATATCTTTGTACAACCAAAACTCATCAGACTTCATAAAACATTCTCCATCTATCCTGAGGATAATCTTGTGAAAAAAAAAATATTCAATGATTTCTATCTCTAGAATGGACTTTACAATTTTTGGGGAAAAAAATCTGTTTCCTAAGTAATTAAAAGGAAATTGAAATATAATTTAGCTTACAAAAACAACTCAAACATTTTATTTTGTGAGGCAGGAAACAAAAACATATTTATTTCCTGATCCTGAGAACACAGCAGTGTTTTGAGACCAAACAAAGATGGATGATTTTAATGTGCAGTGAAGTTGGGAAAAAAAATGAGAAAAAAAATAGCAAGATATATGCCATACACACACATTCACACACACTGTAAAGACAACCCATTAAAAAACATTCCTCGGAACACATTTCTCATGAGATTCTGGGATTTAGGTTGTAAAAGCATATATGGAGTATGTACAAGTTAAGACACAGACAAGTCAATGGCACAACAATGCAGATCATGGAATGATCACCATCACCATTTTTACCATACCCATCCTGGCCACCTACCTAGGAAGAGTCTAGTGTTCGGGCTGTCCTCAGCCTTCCTAGAGTACTATTTCATATCACTACATGGATGTATATAAGATACACCCTAAAAGTCATGCTTACAGATATTAAGAGCTCAAACAAGGAGCTCTCTTTCATGAGATTTTCACAAACCAGTCATCCTCTTTCTTTCTTAATTTGTATCTTATCTATCTTATTATCTATCTTATCTGTCTTATTGTGGCTGTGTTTATTGAGAATTGGTTTAATTTTGAAAATATGAAATTGTCTAGATTGCCCATATCAAAGCAATTATATGAGCAATTTTTTTAAAAGGTAACTCAAAAGCAGGATGTTTACCTGAATTATATGGATAGCTCTCAACTTTATAATTCACACTGTCAGCATGATTTTCATTTCTCTTCTTTATTTTCCATCCCCTGATGCAGGACACCGAGATATCTCTTTTGGAAAATAGAATAGCACAGAGTTAAACATGGGAGCTCTGGAATCATAATTAATTGCTTAAACTCTATATGCCTCAGTTTCCATATCTATAAAACTGGGGTATTAATGGTATCTGATTCATAAACCTGTATTAAGGATCAAGTGAGGTAAATACAGTAAAGCACTTAGAAAGTAATTGAAAGCAAGAGATATTCATATACTATTATCATAGTAGCCTTACTGTCAATAGCCAAAAGGTAGAAGCAATTTAAGTGTCCATCAATGGAGGAATGAATAAAGTGTACATAGATATAGAAATAGATACCATAAAATACTGTGCAGTCTTAAAAAGGAAGGAAATTCTTTTTATTTTTTTAAGAGAGAGAGCATGCAGTAAAGGCGGGGAGGGGCAAAGGGAGAAGGAAGAGAGAATCTTAAGCAGGCTCAACGCCCAGCAGGGTCCTGCACGGGACTCCATCTCACAACACTGAGATCATGACCTGAGCTGAAATCAAGAGTCATATGAGCAACCCACACAGCCACTCAGGCATCCCAAAAAGGAAGGAAATTCTGACACATGCTAAAACATGCACGAACCTTGAGAACATTCTGCTGAGTGAAATAAGCCCGTCACAAAAAGATAAATACTGCCTCATTTCACTTACATGAGGTATCAAGGGCAGTCACACTCATAGAAACAAAGTAGAATGATGGTTGCCAAGGACAGGGGAAGGGAGGAATGGGGAGTTGTTGTTTATTGGGTAAAGTTCAGTTTTGCAAGATGAAAAATTCTGGAGATCGATTGTACAACAATGTGCACCTACTAAACATTATCGAATCGTACACTTAAAAATACCTGAGGTGGTACTCAAAAAACAGAGTGTTGTGGGGGGGAGGGAGGAGGGAGAGGGTGGTCGGGTTATGGATATTGGGGAGGGCGTGTGCTATGGTAAGTGCTGTGAAG